>JACEFZ010025740.1:0-22076 GCA_014155875.1 Cepaea nemoralis
AAAGATCACGAAGATGACGATGCTAGTGACGAGATTCCAAAACCTACATTAACACGACAAGCTGCTTGAAGGATATCAAAATAAATCCAAAGGAAAATCAAGCGAGCCCAACATTTGAAAACACTTATAAAAGGCGTACAACACCATCTTTTTCCAACAACCCGGACAAACGGGAATTAGTAAAGCACACATCCACTCACACCCAACAAACCCATAAGATGCAGACCATACACCACCCCATTACACAAACAAAAATTTTGCCCCAAAGGAAAAATCAACTTGGGAAAAAAAAACATCATAAGACGACCCCAGTCAGATTTTCTCATCCCAAGGGTTTATAATGGGAAAAAGGACAATCCCAATAAGACTGTGCATCGGACTTAGGAAGCAAATTTAAAATACTGTTCTTGTTTTGGGGCCCCAATTTGGAAAACCTACGATCTTCTGACAAAAAGGACAGACGCAGATTCTTTTCGACTTTAAAATTGACAAAAGGGATATTACAAATAGAAGTAAAACAACGAGAAAGACTTTGATAGCTTTGCCCCCGTGGGGACTGTACAAATGGTCCCAAACTTCCTTTTGACTTGTTAGGGCCCCTCCCACCTTCGTCGTATGAAAAGACTTCTTTTTGGGAGCCCTTTTCCTAACAAAATTTGGGGCTAAAATCAAAACGAAAAACATCTGTGTTCACACAGAGACAATGACGGAGCACATTAAGACGTTGGGACAGACATTTGAACTTTTAGCCCAGACGGACTGACTGTAAACCCTGCGAAAGTAGACATAGCCTACCGGGAAAATAATTTTTTGGGGGTAAAAAATATATAATGGTTTTGTCATGACAAAACAAATAAAATTGTGCCCAAAAATTTTAAACTATCACTTCCGACTACTAAAAAACAAGTCAAAGTTTTTTTGGGATTGAAAAATTACTACAGGCATTCATTCCTGTTTTTTTTCCGAATAAACCGGGTGTTTCAAATTTACTAACCAAAGAAAAACCAGAGAAATTGTACACTAAAATGCCTAAAATTGCTTTTAATAAAGTGATTGCATATTTTTCTGATAAAAGCGTAACAATCTAATTTCCCGAAAATTTCCCACCTCCTTTACCTTTCAGATTACGTACAGATGCTAGCTCCGTGGCGATTGGAGCCGTCTTGGGTTTCAGGAGTACAACAACATACTCCAAACCCCTTTACTTCGTATCCAGAAAAATAAAAGCCAAAAAAAGGGGTTGGTCCATTCCTCAGTTGGAAGCCCCACTTTTTGTGGTAGGGGATAAAAAATTATCCAGATTTCTTCTAGGACGTTCACTTTAAACGTGGAAACTGACAGCAGCCCTTTACGGTTTAAAAATTCAGGGAAAACCTCCAAAACAAAATGGTACGCGCTGGGCTTTGAAAATTCAAGATTATAGCTTTTGGGGTTTGACATATTCCAGGCAGAACCACTCAATTGCCGATCTTTTGGGCCCCTTGTCCGACCGCCCAGTAGCCCAATGTCTGAGTGCGGTGGGTGCAAAAACACTCAGCCCCACACAGCCCTTTTTTTAAGTGAATAATTTTTTTTTTTCTATTCACAAAAAACTGTGCATTGTCTATAATGTGATGTGATAGGGGTTTTTCCCGATTATAAATAGTGTTCTTATTTTACTAGTTCAGTATGATTGTCGTGTATAATTGGGGTTTAGTGTGTGGTAGAAAGCAAAACTTTATTATTGATATCCCAAAGAACAAAGTGTCACATTCGCGAAAGTACTTCCCTTTAGCGAACTTTTCCAAAGTTGACAGTGACATCGCGTGTGGATCATTCATTTTAATGACGAAAAATTTTTTGGGGGGAAAACTGAACTTTGACAACTTTTCCCTGCAGTGAACCGAAATCCAAAATTTTTCGGTATAAAACATCCAACTGAACATTCAATCGTAATCCAAAGGTTTTGTGAAACACAAACAAAACAATGTGAGAAAGGCCACTTTCCGTAACTACTAAAACCGGAACAAGTGTTTTTCTCCCAAGCTTCTACATCAGCTGATTTATGTTCGTGTGTACTTCCGGTTGGGTTAGGAATTTAGAGTAAAAGAGCAAGGGACAAATAAAAGTTCATATAACTTGACATTCTAAAAGTTTAAGAATCTATAAAAAAATTCCCCGAATTTTTTGTTTTTTATTTATTTTTTGTAGTGTAACTTATAATCATAATCTTGATTAAAGTTTCATATTAAACCCATTTTTTTTTTCGTTTAAAATGAAGAAACGTCAAGCAATGACGCTAAAAAAATAAAAATTATTGTAAATTTTTGTATTTCATGAATGTTAAAAAATTTCCCCTTTTATTTGGGGTTATTACATCCCCACACAAAAGGGCCCTAATTTTAAAGTATTCATTAATGTGTTTTCGTTAATAGGGGTGCTTTTTCCAGATTGTCAAAACAACAGGTAACATTTACTATGCATGGCAGAGATTTTCCGCCTTGCAGACCAACACGAAGCTACTGACCAAAAAAGGGGAAATTTTGAGCGTTTTATACGGCTTATAAAGTCGTAAAAATTTTAGTCTGGCTTTTGAGGTTTTTGGGTTTTTAAAAACCATATTATTAATTTTTTTTTTCAAATTGCTGCGGGTAGATGCGCGAAGCCCGGATACTTCTGATCTGACTGGGTTTCCCAATGCAATTTAGGTAGTCAACCCCTCGAGGGGATGAAACCCGACAAGTGTTAAAGGGTTAACCCCACATTCTTGAAATGCAATTTTACAAATTTTAATATATTTTTTTATGGCATATGTGTATTTTTTTTGTTGTGTAATAACAACAAAAGGGTAGACTCTGACAAGGTTTAAAAATTAAACCCCCTTTTGTATATTATGAGACTGAAAGAACATTCCCTTTTATGAATTTTTCCGGTGGAGCGTGTCAGATTTCCCCCAAAGGGGGCGATGATGCGTGACATCGTTTTTCCCGCCAGGCGACTTAACGCCCAGAAGGGACCCGTAACTTTGTTACGCCGCCCGGGGAAAAGTGGTTACCCGGGCCCGCAAGGGCTGCTGGCTGCCAAACGACCCCGCGGTCAAAAAAGGACGACGCTAAAAAAGCACGCATGCCTCGTGACGTCCCTGAGGTTTAGAGGCGAGGGGCGCCTTAGCGGCAGACAGCTTGGGGACTTCGACTCGGACAGAAAAGGTTGAAGAGAGAAAAACGTTGTGTGGTATCTGTTTGAGAGTCGAGTGTCTGGACATCTTGAGAGTGAGACGTTGTGAGCTGTATTTTTAAGTGGATATTGAAAATCCAGTATTATCTTGTTGTGAAAATCGTTCCGTATTTAATGTGTGAATAAATCCCTTGAAAGATGTGTCGTTTTAGTCTTACTCAAAACACTTTTTATGTTACTGTCCCCACACTGTTAGGTTTGGGGAGCCAAGTTTAAGAAACCCCGACAGTCAGTATGTTTTTCATCTTGTAAAGGCTACCTTCGCAATGGCACTTCTTGTACATTGTCATCAAAATGATATCGTCAATATATGTGGTAATGTCAGCGTCTGTGGCTTTGAACGGATTTTCACAATCTCGACTTACGGTTAGAAATTAATTGTAGGCGATTTTACTATAGCAGACATCTCTGTATCATGAAGGCTAATAGACTACAATGGCTGGGGCATATAGAAAGAATGGAAGATAATGGGGAAACAAAACTCGCTTACACTCAGGAAATAAATGGCCGTAGACCCCGAGGTAGATCAAGAAGACGGTGGAGAGATAATATATATATTATATTATATTATATATTATATATACAGACCTACAAGCACTTGGAATCAACGACTGGCAAGAGAAGGTCAACCAGAGAGACGAATGGAGACGGATTGTATCTGCAGCAAAGAACCTCAATGGCTCGGAATGCTGAAGAAGAAGAAGAAGAAGAAGAAGAAGAAGAAGAAGAAGAAGAAGAAGAAATCTCCGTGCTCGTATAAGGACAGTGAACACTCAAATGTCTTTACTATAGCTACGCATGCGTGCTCTATATGAGTAGTGGATACTGAAATGTCTTTACTATAGCTACGTCTCCATGCTCATATATGGGCAGTGGATTCTCAAATGTCTTTACTATAGCTACCTCTCGCTGCTCATTACTGGGCAGTGGATACTCAAATGTCTTTCCTATAGCTACGTTCTCGTGCTCAGATATGGGCAGTGGACACTCAAATGCCACCTACTATAGCTACGTCTCGGTGTTCATATATGGGCAGTGGATACTCAAATGTCTTTACTATAGCTACGTCCTCGTGCTCATATATGGGCAGTGGATACTCAAATGTCTTTTCTATAGTAGACGTCTCTGTGCTCATTTATGGCAGTGGATACTCACTATAGCTACGTCTCCGTGCTCATATACGTACAGTAGACACTCATCTGTCTATACTATAACAGATGCGTCAGTTCTCAAATACACACTCATCTGTGTTTATTATAGCAGGACATCTACGTGCTCATATACGGACAGTACACACTCATCTGTCTTTATTATAGCAGACATCTCCGTGCCCACAAACTGACAGTATGCAGCGTCTTAACTCTAACAACCGTCTTCGTGAACAGATAGGTGTAATCAACTACTTCTAGACTCATTTATAGACTACCAGATGACAATGTGGCCCTTTTTGGCAATGACAGAGAGACAATATCACTACCCATTTACTACATTTTAAATCTGCATACATACTGTACAGACAACCTGTAACACTTAATGTTGTTTTAACCGTATCGCGTCTATATAATTTACAAGATAATGCCCATATTCTAATATTACTTCCACATGGTAGCCAAAGAACCTATCACCAGTCCACATTTGGGCTGCATGCAGTTTCCAGAACTAGACATATAATCGGCTGAACACGAGAATTTACTTAGGTTCACTGAATCCTGATTGACAAAACCAGCTTTTACTAGAAATATTCACAATGGCCACGCCATGGTCCCTGTCGACCCGCATACGACTGTTTACGTGTCTTTTCTTTCTTTATCGAACACTTGGGAGATGCTTACTCCACGGTTGTTGGTAATTTACAGAATGAGGTTTGCTGAAACGGTGAGGCGGAGAGCATGAAAGATTTATGAGGACGCCCCAGAACTCCTGAATCAATTTCTTAGCAGGTTTCTATTGTGAATACCAAGTTGTTCATACACGATCGTTGTCTGGAGTTTTTCGTTTGGAATATGATATGCATTGATTTTATTTATTCTTGTTTTGTAGCTCATCCAGAAAAAAAAAAACACACACACCAATTATAGGGTGTATAATGTATGTATATACGGACAATATTAAAGTATTTAGAAATGCTACTATAGTAAATGCTGTGTTTGAAATATTTCGCATCTTATAGCTGTTATGTCAAATGGAATATAGAAATATATATTAATTGCATTGTTTTGGATATCTAGCATTTCAATGTGACAGGTTAGTATCCAGTTTATCTTTTCTTCGAAATTCTGCTGTCTAATTCGTCTTCTAATATCTACTCTTGTTGCCATGTCTTTATTGTTTATCAGCTATAATTAAGAATGCTGTATAATTGTGAGCCGGCTTTGTGGCTTAGAGGTTATGACTTTTCTCCGTATTATCGTATACTCTCGTGGGTAACCTGATGACGGTGAGAATTTACAGTGATTCGAATCGCATCGGTAACTTACGGGGTATGTGAGCCGGCCGCTCAGAAAGCAATGGCAAACTACTGAGCGTAATCTTGCCAAGAAATCAACATACAGCTGAAAGATGCTGGTGTTGACAGCGATGTCCTTTAAAGGATATTTAAAATATATATATATATATATATATATATATATATATATATATATATATATATATATATATATATATATATATATATATATATATATATATATATAATTGTGTGAGTAGGATTAGGGGAGAAAGCACCCCTATGTGTAAGATATGTAGCTCTAAGACGAATGTTGCGAATTACTCGGACTGCCAGAGTACCTAACAACAACTGCTTGAAAGACGCTAATGAAACGACCAGCACTGATACCTTTGCATAGAAACCAACGCAAGGCGGTCTGCTTCCATATCGCCAGCAGCTGTATTTCGAACGTGGTATGCTGGATTGCAAACTGCATTCGTAAACTCGTCGCCACGGAGCCGACTTGACAAGGGACACATAACAGGATTGAATCACACATGTTGAAATGATATAACAGTGTATATTATATTAAACCTGTGTAAGGGCAATAAGGGGCATATATATATATATATATATATATATATATATATATATATATATATATATATATATATATATATTATATATATATATATATATATATATATATATATATATAAGGGCTGCGACCGATTAATTTAAATTTAATAGTTAACTTTTCAAAAATTAACGATTAATTAATAGTTAATTTCGATTAAAGCAAAACATTTATAGTCGTATTTGTCAAAAATCGAAATAACACTGCACTGGATTGTCTTGTTCAACTAATAACCAACTATGCAAACAGACGAGTATGTTGACAGTATTTGCTTCAAGTGACAAGCGCGTCTTATTAACAATATAACCAGCAGAGCTGAACAATCGTTCACATGGAACTGAGGTAACCGGTATGCACAGAATGGTCTTGGCAAGGAATGCCAATTTTGGATATCGATGTTAATTAAGTTTCCACCATTATAACGGGTCAACCGATTCAGCAACTTTCTTCTCCATTTCAGACTCTATTAGCTTAATACGCTTTTCATTTCGTTCACATATAGTTTCATTGTCAAGGTCAGTATCATTTGTTGCAGCAGTCTCTATCTGCTCATCATGAACATCAACTGCTATTTGTTGTTCAATATGCGACCAAGTTCGTTCTTTTGCATCTTTCGAAAACAATTCGGGTATTTGTAGCGTGGATCAAGTTCTGTTTCTATCTGTATCAATACTGTAAATTTGCATCTTTCGAAAACAATTCGGGTATTTGTAGCGTGGATCAAGTTCTGTTTCTATCTGTATCAATACTGTAAAATCTGTATCAATACTTGTCATATTAGCTACACGTTCACTGAAGTCATTAAAAGATGCTGCCTTAAATTTAGCTATGTAGCCCTGATCATCATCGTGTACAGTCATATGCTTTGTCAACGATGGTAGCAGTGGCAATAAACAGCTACATGAAACATAATCTTGACCGCCAAGCAGGACCATGGTCTGACAGAATAAGTCCAAAACTTTGACATATTTCGAAATCTTCCCCAAATCCGAATCTGACAGCTTTGGACCTTTGTATTGCATCTTTTCATCTGACATGTAGACAGCTAATGCTTCTATGGCCTGTAGAAGACTCTGTAGCATAATAAAAATACTGTTCCATCTTGTTGGTACATCTTGCTGCAGCTTACACAATGGTGACTCAGTACAGTTGTGCAACTCGGTTGTGTTTGCAACACTATGTTTAAAATGACCGACAATTTTTTGACATCCGGTTCATTTGTACAAGTGATGGGAGAAAAGTTTTCGATTAATCGTTAAAAATAATTAATCGTTAAAATAAAATAACGATTAATCTATTAATTAATCGTTAACTTCCGTAGCCCTAATATATATATATGATAGTTTTCAAAACAATTGAAACAATAAATTTAAAACAGTAAGCAAACGAGACTCTGAATACTTTAATAGAAAATGTCAGGAAAAGATATTAACTGAGCCTCTTGGTGTTGATCTATTAACTTGTAGACCAATTCAGATCATCTACCATAGCACAGGACACGCTACTGAGAGACCTGAAAATGAAGATCCACTTAGCTACTGCTGGTCACGTTGAAGAAATGATGGCCCTCTTCAGTTAAGTAAGATTAACCAGTCAAATGGACACAACTGTACGCCTCAAGGGGTCTGATGAACCTCCCACAAGGATAGCACTGAGTGTTTGTAAGAATATCAGCTCCAGACCACATGTAGTCAACTTCCAACTAGATGTTAATATTACCGAAGACAAATCAGGTGTCAACCGGGATGCTACCCGGATGGTACATCTTTCAGTCAAATATGGATGGTTTCTAGCATTGATATCATGTAGAACATCCCGTTGAAAACCATGTGTGGTTTCTGTCAAATCTTGACATGTTCTTTGTATAATTCCCTATTTGCAGTCAGGGTTTGTGATGTGCCATTTATTGGCTTCCATAACGTAAAAGCTAATCATGACGGTCATGGAAGGTACGAAGGGTAAGTTAATAAGTAAGTCACAAATGGCTGTAGAAAAATAACTAAATACGATAACAACTTGAAACAATTTTATTTTTTTTTAAACATACATTGTCCCGTTACTTCTCAACATAATTTCCACCTACATTGATGCACTTATTCCATCGTTTTATCAGTCCTCCTGAACCGGCGGTATAGAATTGCGTGCTCTGTTTTCTAAACCACGTTGTCACTTCACATTCAACTTCGGCGTCATTCGCGAAATTTATCCCGCCAAGGTGGGTGTTCAGTGTTTATGCTGACAAATGTTTATCCCGTAAAGCGGTGTATGGCTGGGTAGAAAAAGTTACGAGGGCGAGTCAATAAGTAAGTCACACAGTTCTGTGGGATGGCAGGTAAATGAAAACAAAGCACGCAGTTTTAGATACAAAAAATATGCACAGACAAATCAGTGAGCTTACAGGAAGAAAAATAAGAATAAATACAGGGTGTTTGAAATCAAAAACAGGAAAGATAATATTAGAGGAAGATGCTATAATGAAGAGGTGGAATGAGTATATAAGAGAATTATATGAAGGAGAAAGGGGAGAATTAACAGAAGATAGTAACTTAGAAGGTACACCTATTCTGAAAGAAGAAGTCGCTGACGCTATGAAACGTATGAAGAAAGGAAAAACAGCTGGGCCAGATGAAATCACAATAGAAGAATTAGAAGTATTGGGAGAATTTGGAGTAGATATATTAACCAAAATGTTGAATGATATTTACAGCAGTGGATATTTACCCAGTGATATGCTGAAATCTGTATTTATAGCTATACCAAAAAGACCAGGGGCAATTGATTGTGAAGATTTTCGTACAATTAACCTTATAAACCATATCACTAAGCTTCTACTCAGAATCATAATGAGAAGAACCAAAAAGAAAATAAAAATGGAAATTAGTGAAGAACAGTATGGATTTGTGGAAGGAAAGGGCACAAACAATGCAATTTATACATTACGGACACTAATAGAAAGATCAATAGAGAAACAGAGAGACATATATTTGTGCTTCATAGATTATACTAAGGCATTTGATAAAGTAAAACATGATGAACTGATTAAAATGTTGGAAGATATCAACACTGATAGAAAAGATTTAAGAATAATAAAGAATGTTTACTGGAACCAAGTAGCAGCAATTAAAATGGGAAATAAAGAGGGTAGTTACGAACAGATAAAGCTAGGAGTACGACAAGGGTGTGTCTTGTCACCAGATCTTTTCTCCCTGTATAGCGAAGTAATAATGAGAGAGATCAAAGAGATGCCAGGAATACTAGTTGGAGGTTATAATATAAATAATATACGCTATGCAGATGACACAGTATTGGTGGCGGATAATTCAACAGACCTACAACAATTATTAGACGTTGTAAGTAACAGAGAGTGCAAGGAAATGACTCTCCTTGAATATCAAGAAAACAGTAACAATGGTAATATCAAAGAAAATGGTGACACCAAAATGTGACATAGAAATAGAAGGGAAAATCCTTAACCAAGGTGATAATTTTAGATACCTAGGGGCACTTATAACATCAGATGGAAGATGTACAACAGAGATTAGGAGCAGAATAGGGCAGGCAAAAGCCGCATTTCAGAAAATGAAGAGTATCTTATGCAATAAGTCACTATCACTGAATGTAAGAAAGAGAATGCTGAAATGCTATGTAGAACCAGTTTTGCTGTATGGCAGTGAATCTTGGAATGTAAATGAACACATTAAGAAGAAATTAGAAGCAACAGAGATGTGGTTCCTGAGACGAATGTTGCGAATTCCTTGGACTGCCAGAGTAACTAACGATTGACTGCCTGAAACAGGCTAATGAAACTAGAACATTATTATACAACAATAAGACAGAGACAAACATCTTTCTTCGGTCATGTGATGAGAAGAGAGGCATTGGAGAACATCGTAACAACTGGAAAGATCGAGGGGAAGAGAGGCAGAGGTAGACCAAGAGAAGTGATGCTGGATGGATTGAGACGGTGGCACGGAGGAATATCAGCAGCAGAGTTGATCCAGAAAACCAAAGACCGAGATCTGTGGAGAACCATGAACGCCTACGCCAGCCGGCACGGCACTTGATGATGATGATGGTTTAGGAGAATGATAAAACGATGGGATAAGTGCATCAATGTTGGTGGAGATTATGTTGAGAAATAAAGGGACAATATATGTATAAAAATAAACTGGTTTCCAGTTGTTATCATATTTAGTTATTTTTCTATAGCAATTTGTGACTTACGAACTTGTGGCATTTCCAAAAAGACACTTTAAGAAAATTTTCAACGAAACAAAACAGTGAATGTGGTGCCACTTGAGATTAGTAATAAAATAAAAAGAAGAGAGGACCAATACAAGGGAGGGATTGGTAACCTTTCCCTGTTCAGAGTATATACTCAGTGTGCTTAGGCTGTCTGTTGGTTCTAGTACTTCTGTACTCTAGCCGACCACGTGGCAAAGGGGTTATGTCCTCAGTTCGTAATCCCGCATACACAGCTGAGGGCGATTTGGCAGCAGGCCTCCTTAATCATTGTCACCATCATCATCATCATCATGTGCCATATCGATAAGCGTCGGGCGTCATGTTTCGCGATCTCACTCGATCACCAGTGTCGTGGATCAGCTCAGTGTTCCTGTCTCGACCATGCCACGTGGCCAAGCCATCCAGGTATTTACTTTTCCTGCCTTCCCCTTGTTCTCTTCCCCTTGATATTGCCAGTTGTCACCAAGTTCTCCAATTTATTTCTTCTCATAACGTGACCAAAAAATGTTGACTTTCTACGTCTAATTTCTCTAATCAGTTTACGATTTTTATGAAATGGTATGGGTGTCGGTCGTTCAGAAAGCATTGGCAAACTACTGAACGTAAACTTGTCCAGGAATCACGAACAGCCAAAAAAAATGCAGGGGTTGACTGCTACGTCCTGTAAAGGATACACAATTAGCGTAACTACTGCACTAATATTGCCTTGTAAATCAAAATCAGTGAATACATTCCGAGGTTGATTTCAACGTCCTATAAAGGACAAGCAACTCACTTTACCAGCCAAATAACATCCATAATCTAAGTTTGTCATGTACCGCAGCCAGCCAGCATTCAGTGTTAGCTTTTGCTTGCATACAATGATTCATGCCAGTAGCCAGCAGTACGTGTCCTCCACTATAGCCCTGGTTCCAGCAGAGTTCACTAATGTGTACACAAAATTGTCCCGAAAACGGTTTCTGGTGCCGAACAGATAAGTTTCACTTTTTACTGGACAGATAAGTTTCATTTTATACCGGACACATAAGGTATTTTTTTTTTTTTTATTTACCGGACAGATACATTTCACGTTTTACCAGACAGATAAGTTTCATTTTTTACCGGACAGACAAGATTCATTATTTTTACAGGACAGATAAATTTAATTGTTTGTTTACCGGACAGATAAGTTTTATTCTTTACTGGTAAATAAGATTCAGTATTTTTTTAAAAATCTGACCGATAAAAACCTGTTGGAGAATTAGATATAACGTGAACTGTAAGGATACATCGTGATTTCCAGTGATTAGACGTAATTTGTTAGCAAACGCTGTACAAGCGCCAGCTGACCCAAGCCGTCTCCGAGGCAGGAGAAAACATGATTGATTATGCCAAGGCTGTGAGGATCGGAGCTTTGGCGATCACACTATTCCACGTATTATTTTTCTGTGTGTTTTCTGTTATGACACCCACACACATACATACACACACACGCACGCACGCACGCACGCATGCATGCGCGAACACACAAACACACACAAATATATGTTAATTACATATCCTTTACAAGACGCTGCAATCAATTCGATTATTTATTGGCAGTTTGTGATTTACTTGGTAATCTTATTTCAGTAGTTCGTAACTGCTTTCTAAATGACAGACGCCTTATACCATCGAAGTCAACGCAAAGCTGTGTGCTTTCAAATCGCCTGCACTTGATTTCAAACTCTCGAATCGGTATAACCTGGAGTTATAACACTGCACGTCTAACTGTGCCCTAAACAACAACGCCGGTCTGCACACTTACCGTTATTTCAACTAATGTGTGTAATATATATATATATATGTGTGTGTGTGTGTGTGTGTGTGTGTGTGTGTGTGTACACTAGCTGACCCGGCCCGGCGTCGCCCAATTCCTGGCGCGGTTCTATCTATCTATCTATCTATCTATCTATCTATCTATCTATCTATCTACCTACCTACCTACCTACCTACCTACCTACCTACCTATCTATCTATCTATCTATCTATCTATCTATCTATCTATCTATCTATCTATCTATCTATCTATCTATTTATCTGTCTGTCTGTCTGTCTGTCTGTCTGTCTGTCTGTCTGTCTGTCTGTCTGTCTGTCTGTCTGTCTGTCTGTCTGTCTGTCTGTCTGTCTGTGTTCGGCCCGTTCCCGTTAAAAATATAGATAGAATAGAAGAATAGATAGATTGATAGTAGATTATATGATTGGAAGAGATCTATTTAAATTAAACTTACCAAGATATCACGAACAGCCAATAAATGGTGGGCCGTGGCTTGACTGCGGAGTACTGCAAAGGATATGCAACTAACTTTCTCTCACAAAAAAATTACATTTTATTTTTAAACGAACGAAAATCTTTATTTTCAAAGGGTTAAGAATTGGGCACGCAGGCCCGTCCTACATTCTGCCCTTCTTCTCTATTTCCTCTTATACATTCTTTCATTCAATATCTCTTATGAAGCAATTCTTTGACAACAAAAGAACAATAAGCATTAAAACGCTTGAAAAATAACTCGTTGAGGCAATGTTTAACATGGGCATCATAAATACCCAACGTGTGTGTAACGTGCCATACATATGAGAATGTTAAACAAAAAAAAAAAAATTAAATGTGCTGTTGAAGAAAAATAAAAAGATGAGTTAGAAAAAAAAATGGTATTATCAATGGGTTACTTGGCTATTGTAAATTGGGTTCCGTGTTATCTGCTTATTAAAAAAAGAGGGTTCCAAGTTACTTGACAATTATAACATGTTTGGAGACACTGTTAAAAAATGCTGTGTTTCAATGTCTGAAATGACAATGTTGACAGCGACATAAATAGCATGTTCTCAGTGTAATAAAACTCTAACTCAATTCCCACTGTAAGAGCTGATCAATAACTGTGAATGTTTCTATCATGTTAAGACTTAAAGCTTATGAATGTTACATGTCTGCAGCAAAATTTCATTCTCTGTCAGTTTTTATACTCTGTTGAAGTTCAGTGGTCTGTTTCCTGGAACCTTTCTAAACTATACATCTGATATTTATGGTTGTAATGTAGGTATTTTCTAAAATACATCATATATTTATTGTTGTAAAGTAGATATTTTCTAAACTATACATTAGATATTTATTGTTGTAATGTAGGTATTTTCTACAACATATCTTGTATACTTGTATAAATCGAGTTGAGGAAAAGCGTTCTTGAGAGCTATATTAAGCCATTTCTGATATACGGATGCGAATCATGGACAATTAGTAAACAAATTAATAATTATGTGCAAGCTGCGGACATGTGATGTATAGAAGAATATTGAGAACGTCGAGGAAGGTTCGAAAGAACAACGAAGTTAACTCACAAAGAGAAGTGATTACTCGCATCAAAAGAAGACAGTCCATATTCGTTGGGCATGACATGGGAAGGGAAAGATGGATTATGTCGTCACAAGGGAAAAGCTGGAGGGGAGGAGAAGCAGGGGGAGACCAAGGAGAAGATGCTGGGTAGTTCGACATCATGGCATGGGGGAGCATCGATATCAGAAATGATTGCCGCAACAATAGACAGAAGGTTGTGGACAGACATAATCACCAATTCCTCACTTGTCTGCTAGCTGTCTTCGAATCGCTTCTATACATTTTCCTATCATAAACTCGTAGGAATATCGGCCCCGAAATGCATATCTCTCTTTTTTCCGCGTTCAGTCATCAGTAAATGTGCTGTAAGACTCCGACTCTTTAAGGCAAAGACAGTCATCATCATCATCATCATCATCAAGTGCCCTGCCAGCTGGCGTAGGCGTTCATGGCTCTCCACAAATATCGGTCTTTGGTTTTCTGGATCAACTCTGCTGCTGATATTCCTCCATGCCACCGTCTCAATCCATCCAGCATCATTTCTCTTGGTCTGCCTCTGCCTCTCTTCCCCTCGATCTTTCCAGTTGTCATGATGTTCTCCAATGCCTCTCTTCTCATTACATGACCAAAGAAAGCTGTTTGTCTCTTTCTTATTGTTGTATATAGTGTTCTAGTTTCATTAGCCTGTTTCAGGCAGTCGTTGCTAGTTACTCTGGCAGTCCAAGGGATTCGTAACATTCGTCTCAGGAACCACATCTCTGTTGCTTTTAATTTCTTCTTAATTTTTTCATTTACATTCCAAGATTCACTGCCAAACAGCAAAACTGGTTCTACATAGCATTTCAGCACTCTCTTTCTTACATTCAGTGATAGTGACTTATTGCATAAGATACTCTTCATTTTCTGAAATGCGGCTTTTGCTTGCCCTATTCTGCTCTTAATCATGGCAAAGACAGTAGGACCAAAAAAAAAAATAAAAAAAAAATAAAGAAGAAGAAGACGATTAAGACGAAGAAGAAGAAGGAGAAAAAGAAGTAGAAGTAGCACAAGAAGAGGAAAAAGGCGAACATGAAGAAGAAAAGAATAAGAAAAAGGAGGAGGAGGGGGAAGAGAAGAAGAAGAAGAAGAAGAAGAAGAAGAAGAAGAAGAAGAAGAAGAAGAAGAAGAAGAAGAAGAAGAAGAAGAAGAAGAAGAAGAAGAATAAAAAGAAGAAGCATAATAATAATAATAATAATAATAATAATAATAATAATCGCTGTCAGTATCAACATATTTCAGCTGGTTGTTGATTTCTTGGCAAGATTACGCGCAGTAGTTTGTCATTGCCTTCAGAGCGACCGGCTCACCGCTACATATTCTCGATCAGGTTACGTTCCTCGCGCAGGTTACGTTCCTCACCTGGATATACGGGAATACTGAAAAAGACGTTAAAGCCTATGCCAGGGAGCCCGGCAAAGTTTGGTATAGGTGTGGCCCTAGTTCATTCATTCATTCAGTAGCATGTCCTGTGCAGAACCTCGCTCCCATAACAACCTTCCGGAAAATCTCTCGATCATAAGCAAGATGTCCCTCGACTGATACACCCATCTGGAGATCATCCGCCACATCCTGCACACATCTTCTCTTTGGCCTTCCTCTTCCTCTCTTCCCAGGCATATAGCCCTCCATTATTGTTCTCTCCAAACTTTCGGGACGTTTCAAGTAACCAAAATAGGCCCTAGTAGGCCAGTAAAAAAATGCGTATCCCCCACAGGGGGTGACTAAAGTCAAGCAAGTCCTGAATTAACATTGAAGGTTTAATATTAACAATTTAAAAAATAAATGTAGAAATTCAAAGTCCATTATAAAATATAAGTACATAAAGACTCACAACATTGTCTAAAGAAATTCTTAAAGTATTTTTCATGAGATTAAAACATCTAACGTACGATATCAATTTCCTAATTACCAATCAAAAAGTATGAGCGTTTATTGTTAAGTAATAGTATTATAGCTAATAAATTATTTTGTCTTTAATACTTTAGTAATCACCCTTGCAATAATATTAGATGATTATGTCCCCTACTTATTGCTTATGTTCATGTTTTTATTTAGCTATCTGCTAATTGTTGACCTTGCCGCGCTAGTTTTAACGTTTTGGTATTAGAGCCAGTCGTTTAGAATGCAATGGCAAATTACTGAATATAAAAACTTGCCAAGACATCAACAACGGCAGTAAAATGCTGGTGTTGACTGCAACGTCTTGTAAGGGATATGCAACTTTCAAAAAAAAAAAAATCTATTAATTCCGCAGAATTCTTGAACATAATTATTAATAAGTGTAGTGATCAATCAAGGCATTACTATCAATCATGTTAGTATGATATTTTAAATATGTCCTAAGCAAGCAATCTAGATACTAAAAGCCAAATTGATTTTATATTAACAAGAAATAACAGAAAGAGAAATATATTAGATGCAAGAGCAGTGCCCAATTTCAGTATAAACACAGATCATAAAGCAGTCGTTGCCACAATAAGAACCATTAGAAGAAGAAGACAAAGAGCAGGAAAATACATGCCATGCGAATCAGTAAACTTAAAAAACCTTAAAGACGAGGCAGTAAGGGAAAATTATGAGAAAGAACTAACTGAACTCTTTGTAAAATTACCTACGGAAAGAAAAACAGTGGAAGAAGAATGGGAGATATTCAAATCAAGCATTTTAAATACTGCAAAAATAACATGCGGAACCACGAAAAAAACGCAAAACACGGATAAAGAAAATAACAAGTTGGTGGAACGCAGAAGTAAAGAAAGCGGTAAAAGAAAAAAAGGAAAAATATAAAAAGTGGTTGAAGAGCAAACAGGAATGTGATTACAGGGAATACAGAATAGCGAGAAGACATGTGAGTAGAATAGTAAAGAGGGAAAAACAAAAAGACTGGGAAGAGTATGGAGAAACCCTAAATAAAAACTACAAGGAGGCAACCAGAAACTTCTACAAAAAGATAAGTGCAATGCGAACCAGAGGAGAACCCTTTGACCCAACTGAAATAATTAACAGCGAAAATGGAGAACCAATAAGTGAACAAAAACAGATCCTAATAAGATGGAAGCAGTATTTCGAACAACTTCTCAACATCCCATCAGATGTCACAGGAATTCAAGAGACCTACACAGATGTCACAGAGGAACTAGAACCAGACATACTAAAAGAAGAAATTATAGAAGCCATCAGATTAGCCCCATTAAACAAATCACCAGGACAGGATGAAATACCAAATGAACTAATTAAAGCAGCAAGGGAAGTAGGAACAGCTTGGCTACATAGACTATTCAACCATGTTTGGGTAGAACAACAGACACCACGAGACTGGGGAAATGCCATAATTATCCCAATTTGGAAAAACAAAGGCAGCAAAAGAGATTGCACACAATACAGAGGCATTTCACTGTTGAGTCATACTGGGAAAATATTTTGCAAAATTCTTGAAAAAAGATTACGAACTACTTTAGAACCCCAGCTAAGCGAAACGCAGCTTGGATTTAGGAAAAACAAAGGATGCACAGACGCCATTTTTGCTCTTAGACAACTTATAGAAAAATCAATTGAATTCAATGAAACACTCTACTTAGCCTTTGTCGACCAAGAAAAGGCATTTGATAGGGTAGATAGAAACAAGCTGTGGGAAATCCTTAAACAATATGGAGTGAGTACACATCTAACAAACCTATGCAGAAGTTTATACAACAACAGTGAATGCATAGTGAGAGCAACTGGAGAACACTCAGAACCCTTCACCATAAGATCTGGAGTACGACAAGGTTGTGTCCTGTCCCCTCTCTTGTTCATAACATATATAGACAACATATGTAAAGAAACCAGCCAAGCAGAGACAGCAAGAATACCGCATGACGAGAACACAGAAGAAGAACCATCTGCAAATCTAACCATTAGAGAACTCCTGTTTGCGGACGACCAAGCACTAATAGCAAAATCAGAAGCTGAATTACAAGACCACATGAATAGTCTAAACGAAATGTGTAGGGAACATAACATGAAAATTAGCACAAGCAAAACAGAGGTAATGACTATAACTAAAGAAGAACAAACAGCAACAATTCACCTAAACGAACATCCCTTGAAACAAGTAAAGAGCTTCAAGTACCTAGGAAGTATAATATCATCAAATGGCAGATCAGAAGACGAGATCGAAAATAGGTGCAATAAGGCAAATCAACTCATTGGACAAATGGCACCAATACTAAAGAACAAACATGTATCAATAACTACTAAGAAAGCACTTTACAACACAATCTTCCTACCAACTCTCTGCTACCAATGCCAAACCTGGACAATGACAGAAAAAGAGAAAAGAAAAATCACAACAACAGAAATGAGGTTTCTGAGAAGAATACTCAACGTATCAAGAAGAGATAAGATCAGAAATGAAGAAATCAGGACTAAAGTAGGGGTTAAAGCTGCTCTAGATTTTATTAGAAAGCAGCAAGTCAAATGGTTTGGCCATGCAAGTAGGCTACCAGTCAACAGCATGCCACAACAAGCAATGATGTACAGACCAGATGGAAACAGAGGAAGAGGCCGACCACGTAAACGTTGGACTGAGGGAATAACAGAATCCATGGGAATGTCGATATACGAAGCCCATAACCGGGCACTCTCACGAAGTTTATACTTCACCTCGACACCGCAAGGTACAAGAGGAACATGATGAGATGAGATGAGATGAAGCAACAAGGTAAACGCATGCGCAGAAGAGTTATTATTATAGGAGATATTTATTTTAAAGAAGTTAGTTAATTAGTCGACAGATCATCCTCATTGCATTTCGAACCATTCAGTCCATAAGTGCTCGGATCACTTCTTTAGTAAATCCCGCAGCGTGTAGCAGCTAACGACACCAGTTCTGTGCTGGTTTATTAATCTTCTTTGGCTTCCTGCGTAGTGTTCTTGTTTTGCCACACCTCTTTTAATTTGTTGTTCTCGCATCCTGACCATGGTTGTAGATTCACAGTCATCACTTGTTACTTTCGTAAAGCAATCAGACCTGGTCCATGGCGCGTCCACCTGCCACAGTAGCCTGACCTGAGAGCTTGTTAGCCCGCTCATTTCCTTGTACACCAGCATGCCCTGGTACGAAATTTAAACTAATCTTTGCCAGCCGAGACCGCTCCAGAGACAGCAACCACTCTCTTCTGATTCACCCCATCTCTATCTGCTTGGGCATGCTCATTGAGTCGCTAAGGAAACATGCCCCAGGGAATGTCTGTGTCTCGAGCCATGTTATTGCTGTAATTACTACCATGCCTTCCATAGTCAGGCTACATGTGGTCAAAGCAAAAGCACCAGAATCCTCCTTCACAATTCTCCCTCCGGCCTGAGCCGTAAAGGCCCAAGAACTTCTCACATGTCGGACGACCGACCCATCTGTGTAAATAACAGCATCACCGCCTAAGGAATTCTCGAAGATTAACGCTTGTATTTCCGCCTCCGCAGCAGCCGAAGTTGCTTGTCTGTGTTTTCTGTCTAGTTAGTTAGTTAGTTAGTCGTAGTTCCAACCTCATAGCAACGGATGCAAACTGAAAAGTACGTACAGACATGTGTTGGTATTCGTACCCACTCCTCGCCAGGTTTAAAGGCCTCAAGTGAATACACTTGTTGAAGAATGTCTTCGACTTCGGTTTATTTTAAAGAAATAAAAGGGGTGGTCAGGAGGTAATGCACCATTTGGCAGAGAGAGAGAGAGAGAGAGAGAGAGAGAGAGAGAGAGAGAGAGAGAGAGAGAGAGAGAGAGAGAGAGAGAGAGAGAGAGAAAGAAAGAAAGACACACACACAGAGATAGAGAGAGAGAGAGAGAGGAGGAGGGGTAGGAGAAGAAGAAGAAGAAGAAGAAGAAGAAGAAGAAGAAGAAGAAGAAGAAGCAGCAGAAGAAGAAGAAGAAGAAGTAGAACGAACGAACGGATTTTATTTTCAAAGGGTAACAAATTGGGCACGCAGGCCCGTCTTACATTCGGCCCTCCTAATCACTCATCGTTCATCAGTGCATAGTACATTCACAAAGGGGGGGGGGGACGACATTGTCAAATGAACGTTGTAAACAATGCTACCATATTATGAGACAAATCCCCCACCCACACACAAATCCCCTATCCACCCGCTTGTCTCATCCACACACACATCCGCCACCCAACCACACACATACCCCCAGGCACATACATCGCCCCATCCATCCACCCATCCCCCACCCACCAATCCCATATACACCCCCACATATACCATCTCCCCAACCATACACATACACACATCTACCACCCACTACACATCCCCTTACACACATCCCCCACCCACCCACACACAAATCCAGGCACACATGCATGCACCAACCCATCACCCACCCACACATCCCCCATCTTTACACATCTCCCACACACACGCACACACCCTCCACCCATCCAATAACCTACCAACACTCACCCACCCACATATCCTCCACCACCCACCCATACTCCCCCAACCACTCAGCTGTCAGGTTCTTACATTTAACAATAAATAATGCTCGTGTGTCCTAACACATGTGAAACAAACACAGCCACAGAATGACTCGACGTGACACACAGCAACACTAAGTTAAACACTTTATTTACACTTCTCACGCAACACAATCAGATTAGGCATCTCGCCATTACAATGTCGATGCCACAATACAATTAGTCAATGAATCAATACAATGGATACACTCACAGACCTATACCACAGCCGCACAGTCTCCTATCCTCTCACAAGAGTTACTATCAATCAGCATTCAGACACATCAGTCATACGAGCTTCTCTCAGACCCGTCCGTACTGTCCGGCGACCCAAGCCTGTCTGGCGAATCTCGCTCTGAGCGCTTTCCAGTCGGGATGGTGTCCCTTCGTGATCTTCATGCGTCACGCCTGTACTGGCTTGACCGCTGTCTGGCTAGTTCCGCTCACAGGCGAACCTGTGGAAAGGTAAATGGTATTTGCCTGGCGCCGGTAACGACGCCGCGGCACAACTACAGGGGATATTATGACACTCTCCCCGCCTTCCATTCATGAAAGGTAAAACTTTCATGTGAGCTCTGTGTAAATTGGGTTAATATTTTAACCCTGTCAGAATCTTCCCATCAGTTGTCATCTGACTGACTTAGGGTTTCATTGATATACGTAGGTATTGCAAGTTATATCCACACACTTTCACATGATCAAGAGGTAACACCTCCCAAGTATAATCCCGTCGATGGATTATCACGTCAGTTGTAATATAACCCAGTCAGAACGGTAGCAACAGCGACACACGCAACTACCTCGCAACCAATAAACAAAAATTACAAACACGTCCGAAAACGTCAGGTTAGACTGTGAGCCGTTCCGATGGGAGACGCTCCCAAAAATTTTACCCCCCAAAACTTGGGAGGAACATTCATGTTGGTCTACAAATTCGACAATTCCTTCCCTACCCAAAAGATGGCATCTTTGGGGCGTTTACAACCCGGCAACATGAGGGTGGGGTTTTTTTTTTCTTACATATTACCACTTATTTCCAAATTTTTCCCTTTTGGGGTAATCTGTTTAAACACTTAAACTTTATGGGAGAAATTTTAAAAATATTTCAAAAAAAAAAATTACATTTTTACTTTTATTTTAAGCGTCATAAATTGATGCTTCTTTCAATAGTGAACTAGGTCGCTATTGGGGAACAAGTTTAAACAATTTTGATTTTAAGATCTAATAATGAAAAAACCTCGCACACAATTCGTGTATGTAAAATTTTCGTTCAAAAAAGTGTTTTTCATTTGCACTTCTTTGTGGGAAAATTTGTTTGTCGTCTGCTAATGTTTGAATAAATTTCTAAATACCGGAAGTACACACCAGCTTATGTAATCGGATTTTTTTAAAACGTTTTTTCCCCATGGATGTTGTAAAAAATGATCGGGGAAAACCAGTTCTTAGACACAGGGGGTTGAGTTTTTAAAATTTTGTTGGAAAAATAGGATTACAGTATTTGCAGGAATTTAAAGGGCACAGTTTCTTTCACACGGATTAAAAAACACCGGAAAAACTCCCGGGTTTGGGAGGTACCACGGGTTTAAAACAGATAGTTCAAATGAAGTAAGTTCTGAACTCATGTGACATTTTTTGTTATAGTATTTTTAATTTAAAAAATGTTTTCCTTTC
>JACEFZ010025741.1:0-83188 GCA_014155875.1 Cepaea nemoralis
ACTGTGAAACGATTAATGGATTAAATCAAAACTGAAGTGTAAAATATCGTTACAGGATTGTCGATTTGAGATTTCTCGAGGAATGTCTAAGGACGGGGATATTTCCTCACCGGTATTTCAGATCTTTGAGGACGGACAGAATATGTCCGACAAGAAAAAACCTGAGACGACTGACAAAAAACCAGATAGAAGAAACCCAGTCCAAGCTGGCCAACTTGAAGCGCACACATAGTTCTGCCTACTACGTCACCCAAGAATTGAGCTTGTATGGCTACTTGAAGTTCACTAAATTCTGTACAGAAGCAGTGTACAAGGTGAAAATCGCAGAGAATGCTCGCCTCAACAAATCACTGAGCACTGAAAAGGTAACAACGTCAGTACTAGACAACCCAGAGAAGTATGTGAGGAACTTATCGTCATACGTACTCAACAACATTGAAACAGAGGCCCTTGCATACGGATTAAAATTCTGCATAAAGCCTAAACACATCAACCGTGTTGAGTCGCAAGCACAGTTTGAAATGTTGTTCGATCAAGTCTCCAAGTTATCACCTACCTCTGCTGAGTCGGTCGGGTGGCTGAAGGCCAAACTGGTAGATTTAGAACACCAGTATCGCACAACACCCTCTAAACAGACGTGTCCGCTGACCAACGAACACCTTACTGCCTTAAAAGCGTTAAAGGCTAACAAAACCCTCGTCATACTGAAACCTGACAAAGGGAGCGGTACAGTACTGATGGACATGTCCAGATTACCAGAGAAAAATGGATGTAATATTGTCAGATGAATCCAAATTCAGGATAGATCAAAAAGTAAACAAGTCGGAGGACCTTGATGCTATAATGAGGAAAGAGATCCAGTCACTTGTGAATGCGGGACTCATCAGTGAGGCCACTGCAAAAACGCTCACACCACGTGGCTCGCACACTCCTCAGATGTACGGTCTACCCAAACTTCACAAGCCCGGCATCCCGCTAAGACCTATCCTGTCCATGGTTAACTCTGCACAACACCGAATGGCGAGATGGTTAGCCGAAATGTTAAAGCCAGTACGACAGTCCTTCGATCCAAAAATACTCAGAGATACATTCCAACTGGTGGAATTATTGGATACTATGGACATAAATAACAAACACATGGCATCCATGGATATAGCCTCCCTATTCACTAACGTTCCATTAGAGGAGACAGTGAAAATAATAAGGGAACGCATTGAAGACAAACAACTAAAATTAGGCATACCAACACCCATTCTGAAGAGGCTACTACTACTATGTACCGCCAACATCCAATTCAATTTTCTAACTAAGTCATACCGCCAAATTGACGGAGTGGCCATGGGGAGTCCTCTTGGTCCTATTCTAGCGGACATCTTCATGGCACACTTAGAAGAAAAGAGATCCTCAGACATCAACAACTTGGCCTTTTACCGGCGTTATGTGGACGATATACTAATTATCACCACAGACGAGCTACAAGCAACATCGTTTCAGGCCACAATGAACAAGACGCATAAAAACATCTCTCTATCTATGGAACACGAACACAACGAAGCGTTACCGTTCCTAGATATTCTAATGAGACGTAGAGCAGACGGCACAATTCAAAGATCGGTGTACCGCAAAGAAACATGGACTGGCCAATACCTAAATTTTCAGAGCTTCACACCTGTCCAGTACAAACGGGGCTTAGTACGGACCTTGTTTGACCGTGCTAGAAAGATATGCACCCAGGACACACTGACAGAGGAATTTGAAACTCTGAAGAATGTCTTAAACCTGAATGGGTACTCCACAGGATTTATAAAGCGCCATTGCCAACAGCCCAAACCCAAAGCAGACGTAACTACAGTCCCTAAACTCAAGGTATTCATCCAGCTAACCTTTCGAGGGGATGACGTAATGCAACGTCTACAAGACCGGCTTACTACAGCAGTAGGTCGAACATTCTGTGCGGCAACTCCAGTCATTAGATGTAAAACCGTACCCATTCCTACACCAACAGTCAAAGAGCCTGTTCCTCTGTACGCCACAAACAATTGTATTTACCAATTCACATGTAGATGCCAGGCCGTTTACATTGGTCGAACGGAGAGACAGCTTAACAAACGGGTGTCAGAACACATACCTCAATGGGTCAACAAGATACAACACACAGGAGTGGCTAGCCGCGAGGAGCCGACACACCGGAAGCTCCCGGCGTCTTCAAATCGGCAGACACATTGTCGCCAGTGGTCACGTTGTGTCCAGAGACACTGCATTTCGCGTGTTGTTTAGAACACAAAATACTCGCTTGTTAAAATTTGCAGAAGCAATTATGATCTATCAACGCAAGCCAGAATTGTGTAAACAGAAAGACATGTTAGTCAGCTTAAAATTACCGTGGTAGATAAGTGACATTACTGTGCGAAATTGTGTATATTTCAACTTGAAGGATTTATCTAGTTAATTTCACGTAAGTTGTGTGATTTCTGCAGTATGTACCTGACGAGATGCAGCGAAATATGCCAGGCAATAAATCGTGCAATCTATTGTTTGTGTCTTCGTTATTCAAATTCACTACGGGAAAATATTGTTTTGAATTTCTCAAACGTCGCCTCCCATTACCAACTGTGAAGCGATTAGATGGATTACTCAAGCTGAAGTGTAAAATATCGTTACAGGATTGTCGATTGAGATTTCTCGAGGAATGTCTAAGGACGGGGATATTTCCTCACCGGTATTTCAGATCTTTGAGGACGGACAGAATATGTCCGACAAGAAAAAACCTGAGACGACTGACAAAAAACCAGATAGAAGAAACCCAGTCCAAGCTGGCCAACTTGAAGCGCACACATAGTTCTGCCTACTACGTCACCCAAGAATTGAGCTTGTATGGCTACTTGAAGTTCACTAAATTCTGTACAGAAGCAGTGTACAAGGTGAAAATCGCAGAGAATGCTCGCCTCAACAAATCACTGAGCACTGAAAAGGTAACAACGTCAGTACTAGACAACCCAGAGAAGTATGTGAGGAACTTATCGTCATACGTACTCAACAACATTGAAACAGAGGCCCTTGCATACGGATTAAAATTCTGCATAAAGCCTAAACACATCAACCGTGTTGAGTCGCAAGCACAGTTTGAAATGTTGTTCGATCAAGTCTCCAAGTTATCACCTACCTCTGCTGAGTCGGTCGGGTGGCTGAAGGCCAAACTGGTAGATTTAGAACACCAGTATCGCACAACACCCTCTAAACAGACGTGTCCGCTGACCAACGAACACCTTACTGCCTTAAAAGCGTTAAAGGCTAACAAAACCCTCGTCATACTGAAACCTGACAAAGGGAGCGGTACAGTACTGATGGACATGTCAGATTACCAGAGAAAAATGGATGTAATATTGTCAGATGAATCCAAATTCAGGATAGATCAAAAAGTAAACAAGTCGGAGGACCTGGATGCTATAATGAGGAAAGAGATCCAGTCACTTGTGAATGCGGGACTCATCAGTGAGGCCACTGCAAAAACGCTCACACCACGTGGCTCGCACACTCCTCAGATGTACGGTCTACCCAAACTTCACAAGCCCGGCATCCCGCTAAGACCTATCCTGTCCATGGTTAACTCTGCACAACACCGAATGGCGAGATGGTTAGCCGAAATGTTAAAGCCAGTACGACAGTCCTTCGATCCAAAAATACTCAGAGATACATTCCAACTGGTGGAATTATTGGATACTATGGACATAAATAACAAACACATGGCATCCATGGATATAGCCTCCCTATTCACTAACGTTCCATTAGAGGAGACAGTGAAAATAATAAGGGAACGCATTGAAGACAAACAACTAAAATTAGGCATACCAACACCTATTCTGGAGAGGCTACTACTACTATGTACCGCCAACATCCAATTCAATTTTCTAACTAAGTCATACCGCCAAATTGACGGAGTGGCCATGGGGAGTCCTCTTGGTCCTATTCTAGCGGACATCTTCATGGCACACTTAGAAGAAAAGAGATCCTCAGACATCAACAACTTGGCCTTTTACCGGCGTTATGTGGACGATATACTAATTATCACCACAGACGAGCTACAAGCAACATCGTTTCAGGCCACAATGAACAAGACGCATAAAAACATCTCTCTATCTATGGAACACGAACACAACGAAGCGTTACCGTTCCTAGATATTCTAATGAGACGTAGAGCAGACGGCACAATTCAAAGATCGGTGTACCGCAAAGAAACATGGACTGGCCAATACCTAAATTTTCAGAGCTTCACACCTGTCCAGTACAAACGGGGCTTAGTACGGACCTTGTTTGACCGTGCTAGAAAGATATGCACCCAGGACACACTGACAGAGGAATTTGAAACTCTGAAGAATGTCTTAAACCTGAATGGGTACTCCACAGGATTTATAAAGCGCCATTGCCAACAGCCCAAACCCAAAGCAGACGTAACTACAGTCCCTAAACTCAAGGTATTCATCCAGCTAACCTTTCGAGGGGATGACGTAATGCAACGTCTACAAGACCGGCTTACTACAGCAGTAGGTCGAACATTCTGTGCGGCAACTCCAGTCATTAGATGTAAAACCGTACCCATTCCTACACCAACAGTCAAAGAGCCTGTTCCTCTGTACGCCACAAACAATTGTATTTACCAATTCACATGTAGATGCCAGGCCGTTTACATTGGTCGAACGGAGAGACAGCTTAACAAACGGGTGTCAGAACACATACCTCAATGGGTCAACAAGATACAACACACAGGAGTGGCTAGCCGCGAGGAGCCGACACACCGGAAGCTCCCGGCGTCTTCAAATCGGCAGACACATTGTCGCCAGTGGTCACGTTGTGTCCAGAGACACTGCATTTCGCGTGTTGTTTAGAACACAAAATACTCGCTTGTTAAAATTTGCAGAAGCAATTATGATCTATCAACGCAAGCCAGAATTGTGTAAACAGAAAGACATGTTAGTCAGCTTAAAATTACCGTGGTAGATAAGTGACATTACTGTGCGAAATTGTGTATATTTCAACTTGAAGGATTTATCTAGTTAATTTCACGTAAGTTGTGTGATTTCTGCAGTATGTACCTGACGAGATGCAGCGAAATATGCCAGGCAATAAATCGTGCAATCTATTGTTTGTGTCTTCGTTATTCAAATTCACTACGGGAAAATATTGTTTTGAATTTCTCAAACGTCGCCTCCCATTACCAACTGTGAAGCGATTAGATGGATTACTCAAGCTGAAGTGTAAAATATCGTTACAGGATTGTCGATTGAGATTTCTCGAGGAATGTCTAAGGACGGGGATATTTCCTCACCGGTATTTCAGATCTTTGAGGACGGACAGAATATGTCCGACAAGAAAACACCTGAGACGACTGACAAAAAACCAGATAGAAGAAACCCAGTCCAAGCTGGCCAACTTGAAGCGCACACATAGTTCTGCCTACTACGTCACCCAAGAATTGAGCTTGTATGGCTACTTGAAGTTCACTAAATTCTGTACAGAAGCAGTGTACAAGGTGAAAATCGCAGAGAATGCTCGCCTCAACAAATCACTGAGCACTGAAAAGGTAACAACGTCAGTACTAGACAACCCAGAGAAGTATGTGAGGAACTTATCGTCATACGTACTCAACAACATTGAAACAGAGGCCCTTGCATACGGATTAAAATTCTGCATAAAGCCTAAACACATCAACCGTGTTGAGTCGCAAGCACAGTTTGAAATGTTGTTCGATCAAGTCTCCAAGTTATCACCTACCTCTGCTGAGTCGGTCGGGTGGCTGAAGGCCAAACTGGTAGATTTAGAACACCAGTATCGCACAACACCCTCTAAACAGACGTGTCCGCTGACCAACGAACACCTTACTGCCTTAAAAGCGTTAAAGGCTAACAAAACCCTCGTCATACTGAAACCTGACAAAGGGAGCGGTACAGTACTGATGGACATGTCAGATTACCAGAGAAAAATGGATGTAATATTGTCAGATGAATCCAAATTCAGGATAGATCAAAAAGTAAACAAGTCGGAGGACCTTGATGCTATAATGAGGAAAGAGATCCAGTCACTTGTGAATGCGGGACTCATCAGTGAGGCCACTGCAAAAACGCTCACACCACGTGGCTCGCACACTCCTCAGATGTACGGTCTACCCAAACTTCACAAGCCCGGCATCCCGCTAAGACCTATCCTGTCCATGGTTAACTCTGCACAACACCGAATGGCGAGATGGTTAGCCGAAATGTTAAAGCCAGTACGACAGTCCTTCGATCCAAAAATACTCAGAGATACATTCCAACTGGTGGAATTATTGGATACTATGGACATAAATAACAAACACATGGCATCCATGGATATAGCCTCCCTATTCACTAACGTTCCATTAGAGGAGACAGTGAAAATAATAAGGGAACGCATTGAAGACAAACAACTAAAATTAGGCATACCAACACCCATTCTGGAGAGGCTACTACTACTATGTACCGCCAACATCCAATTCAATTTTCTAACTAAGTCATACCGCCAAATTGACGGAGTGGCCATGGGGAGTCCTCTTGGTCCTATTCTAGCGGACATCTTCATGGCACACTTAGAAGAAAAGAGATCCTCAGACATCAACAACTTGGCCTTTTACCGGCGTTATGTGGACGATATACTAATTATCACCACAGACGAGCTACAAGCAACATCGTTTCAGGCCACAATGAACAAGACGCATAAAAACATCTCTCTATCTATGGAACACGAACACAACGAAGCGTTACCGTTCCTAGATATTCTAATGAGACGTAGAGCAGACGGCACAATTCAAAGATCGGTGTACCGCAAAGAAACATGGACTGGCCAATACCTAAATTTTCAGAGCTTCACACCTGTCCAGTACAAACGGGGCTTAGTACGGACCTTGTTTGACCGTGCTAGAAAGATATGCACCCAGGACACACTGACAGAGGAATTTGAAACTCTGAAGAATGTCTTAAACCTGAATGGGTACTCCACAGGATTTATAAAGCGCCATTGCCAACAGCCCCAACCCAAAGCAGACGTAACTACAGTCCCTAAACTCAAGGTATTCATCCAGCTAACCTTTCGAGGGGATGACGTAATGCAACGTCTACAAGACCGGCTTACTACAGCAGTAGGTCGAACATTCTGTGCGGCAACTCCAGTCATTAGATGTAAAACCGTACCCATTCCTACACCAACAGTCAAAGAGCCTGTTCCTCTGTACGCCACAAACAATTGTATTTACCAATTCACATGTAGATGCCAGGCCGTTTACATTGGTCGAACGGAGAGACAGCTTAACAAACGGGTGTCAGAACACATACCTCAATGGGTCAACAAGATACAACACACAGGAGTGGCTAGCCGCGAGGAGCCGACACACCGGAAGCTCCCGGCGTCTTCAAATCGGCAGACACATTGTCGCCAGTGGTCACGTTGTGTCCAGAGACACTGCATTTCGCGTGTTGTTTAGAACACAAAATACTCGCTTGTTAAAATTTGCAGAAGCAATTATGATCTATCAACGCAAGCCAGAATTGTGTAAACAGAAAGACATGTTAGTCAGCTTAAAATTACCGTGGTAGATAAGTGACATTACTGTGCGAAATTGTGTATATTTCAACTTGAAGGATTTATCTAGTTAATTTCACGTAAGTTGTGTGATTTCTGCAGTATGTACCTGACGAGATGCAGCGAAATATGCCAGGCAATAAATCGTGCAATCTATTGTTTGTGTCTTCGTTATTCAAATTCACTACGGGAAAATATTGTTTTGAATTTCTCAAACGTCGCCTCCCATTACCAACTGTGAAGCGATTAGATGGATTACTCAAGCTGAAGTGTAAAATATCGTTACAGGATTGTCGATTGAGATTTCTCGAGGAATGTCTAAGGACGGGGATATTTCCTCACCGGTATTTCAGATCTTTGAGGACGGACAGAATATGTCCGACAAGAAAAAACCTGAGACGACTGACAAAAAACCAGATAGAAGAAACCCAGTCCAAGCTGGCCAACTTGAAGCGCACACATAGTTCTGCCTACTACGTCACCCAAGAATTGAGCTTGTATGGCTACTTGAAGTTCACTAAATTCTGTACAGAAGCAGTGTACAAGGTGAAAATCGCAGAGAATGCTCGCCTCAACAAATCACTGAGCACTGAAAAGGTAACAACGTCAGTACTAGACAACCCAGAGAAGTATGTGAGGAACTTATCGTCATACGTACTCAACAACATTGAAACAGAGGCCCTTGCATACGGATTAAAATTCTGCATAAAGCCTAAACACATCAACCGTGTTGAGTCGCAAGCACAGTTTGAAATGTTGTTCGATCAAGTCTCCAAGTTATCACCTACCTCTGCTGAGTCGGTCGGGTGGCTGAAGGCCAAACTGGTAGATTTAGAACACCAGTATCGCACAACACCCTCTAAACAGACGTGTCCGCTGACCAACGAACACCTTACTGCCTTAAAAGCGTTAAAGGCTAACAAAACCCTCGTCATACTGAAACCTGACAAAGGGAGCGGTACAGTACTGATGGACATGTCAGATTACCAGAGAAAAATGGATGTAATATTGTCAGATGAATCCAAATTCAGGATAGATCAAAAAGTAAACAAGTCGGAGGACCTTGATGCTATAATGAGGAAAGAGATCCAGTCACTTGTGAATGCGGGACTCATCAGTGAGGCCACTGCAAAAACGCTCACACCACGTGGCTCGCACACTCCTCAGATGTACGGTCTACCCAAACTTCACAAGCCCGGCATCCCGCTAAGACCTATCCTGTCCATGGTTAACTCTGCACAACACCGAATGGCGAGATGGTTAGCCGAAATGTTAAAGCCAGTACGACAGTCCTTCGATCCAAAAATACTCAGAGATACATTCCAACTGGTGGAATTATTGGATACTATGGACATAAATAACAAACACATGGCATCCATGGATATAGCCTCCCTATTCACTAACGTTCCATTAGAGGAGACAGTGAAAATAATAAGGGAACGCATTGAAGACAAACAACTAAAATTAGGCATACCAACACCCTATTCTGGAGAGGCTACTACTACTATGTACCGCCAACATCCAATTCAATTTTCTAACTAAGTCATACCGCCAAATTGACGGAGTGGCCATGGGGAGTCCTCTTGGTCCTATTCTAGCGGACATCTTCATGGCACACTTAGAAGAAAAGAGATCCTCAGACATCAACAACTTGGCCTTTTACCGGCGTTATGTGGACGATATACTAATTATCACCACAGACGAGCTACAAGCAACATCGTTTCAGGCCACAATGAACAAGACGCATAAAAACATCTCTCTATCTATGGAACACGAACACAACGAAGCGTTACCGTTCCTAGATATTCTAATGAGACGTAGAGCAGACGGCACAATTCAAAGATCGGTGTACCGCAAAGAAACATGGACTGGCCAATACCTAAATTTTCAGAGCTTCACACCTGTCCAGTACAAACGGGGCTTAGTACGGACCTTGTTTGACCGTGCTAGAAAGATATGCACCCAGGACACACTGACAGAGGAATTTGAAACTCTGAAGAATGTCTTAAACCTGAATGGGTACTCCACAGGATTTATAAAGCGCCATTGCCAACAGCCCAAACCCAAAGCAGACGTAACTACAGTCCCTAAACTCAAGGTATTCATCCAGCTAACCTTTCGAGGGGATGACGTAATGCAACGTCTACAAGACCGGCTTACTACAGCAGTAGGTCGAACATTCTGTGCGGCAACTCCAGTCATTAGATGTAAAACCGTACCCATTCCTACACCAACAGTCAAAGAGCCTGTTCCTCTGTACGCCACAAACAATTGTATTTACCAATTCACATGTAGATGCCAGGCCGTTTACATTGGTCGAACGGAGAGACAGCTTAACAAACGGGTGTCAGAACACATACCTCAATGGGTCAACAAGATACAACACACAGGAGTGGCTAGCCGCGAGGAGCCGACACACCGGAAGCTCCCGGCGTCTTCAAATCGGCAGACACATTGTCGCCAGTGGTCACGTTGTGTCCAGAGACACTGCATTTCGCGTGTTGTTTAGAACACAAAATACTCGCTTGTTAAAATTTGCAGAAGCAATTATGATCTATCAACGCAAGCCAGAATTGTGTAAACAGAAAGACATGTTAGTCAGCTTAAAATTACCGTGGTAGATAAGTGACATTACTGTGCGAAATTGTGTATATTTCAACTTGAAGGATTTATCTAGTTAATTTCACGTAAGTTGTGTGATTTCTGCAGTATGTACCTGACGAGATGCAGCGAAATATGCCAGGCAATAAATCGTGCAATCTATTGTTTGTGTCTTCGTTATTCAAATTCACTACGGGAAAATATTGTTTTGAATTTCTCAAACGTCGCCTCCCATTACCAACTGTGAAGCGATTAGATGGATTACTCAAGCTGAAGTGTAAAATATCGTTACAGGATTGTCGATTGAGATTTCTCGAGGAATGTCTAAGGACGGGGATATTTCCTCACCGGTATTTCAGATCTTTGAGGACGGACAGAATATGTCCGACAAGAAAAAACCTGAGACGACTGACAAAAAACCAGATAGAAGAAACCCAGTCCAAGCTGGCCAACTTGAAGCGCACACATAGTTCTGCCTACTACGTCACCCAAGAATTGAGCTTGTATGGCTACTTGAAGTTCACTAAATTCTGTACAGAAGCAGTGTACAAGGTGAAAATCGCAGAGAATGCTCGCCTCAACAAATCACTGAGCACTGAAAAGGTAACAACGTCAGTACTAGACAACCCAGAGAAGTATGTGAGGAACTTATCGTCATACGTACTCAACAACATTGAAACAGAGGCCCTTGCATACGGATTAAAATTCTGCATAAAGCCTAAACACATCAACCGTGTTGAGTCGCAAGCACAGTTTGAAATGTTGTTCGATCAAGTCTCCAAGTTATCACCTACCTCTGCTGAGTCGGTCGGGTGGCTGAAGGCCAAACTGGTAGATTTAGAACACCAGTATCGCACAACACCCTCTAAACAGACGTGTCCGCTGACCAACGAACACCTTACTGCCTTAAAAGCGTTAAAGGCTAACAAAACCCTCGTCATACTGAAACCTGACAAAGGGAGCGGTACAGTACTGATGGACATGTCAGATTACCAGAGAAAAATGGATGTAATATTGTCAGATGAATCCAAATTCAGGATAGATCAAAAAGTAAACAAGTCGGAGGACCTTGATGCTATAATGAGGAAAGAGATCCAGTCACTTGTGAATGCGGGACTCATCAGTGAGGCCACTGCAAAAACGCTCACACCACGTGGCTCGCACACTCCTCAGATGTACGGTCTACCCAAACTTCACAAGCCCGGCATCCCGCTAAGACCTATCCTGTCCATGGTTAACTCTGCACAACACCGAATGGCGAGATGGTTAGCCGAAATGTTAAAGCCAGTACGACAGTCCTTCGATCCAAAAATACTCAGAGATACATTCCAACTGGTGGAATTATTGGATACTATGGACATAAATAACAAACACATGGCATCCATGGATATAGCCTCCCTATTCACTAACGTTCCATTAGAGGAGACAGTGAAAATAATAAGGGAACGCATTGAAGACAAACAACTAAAATTAGGCATACCAACACCCTATTCTGGAGAGGCTACTACTACTATGTACCGCCAACATCCAATTCAATTTTCTAACTAAGTCATACCGCCAAATTGACGGAGTGGCCATGGGGAGTCCTCTTGGTCCTATTCTAGCGGACATCTTCATGGCACACTTAGAAGAAAAGAGATCCTCAGACATCAACAACTTGGCCTTTTACCGGCGTTATGTGGACGATATACTAATTATCACCACAGACGAGCTACAAGCAACATCGTTTCAGGCCACAATGAACAAGACGCATAAAAACATCTCTCTATCTATGGAACACGAACACAACGAAGCGTTACCGTTCCTAGATATTCTAATGAGACGTAGAGCAGACGGCACAATTCAAAGATCGGTGTACCGCAAAGAAACATGGACTGGCCAATACCTAAATTTTCAGAGCTTCACACCTGTCCAGTACAAACGGGGCTTAGTACGGACCTTGTTTGACCGTGCTAGAAAGATATGCACCCAGGACACACTGACAGAGGAATTTGAAACTCTGAAGAATGTCTTAAACCTGAATGGGTACTCCACAGGATTTATAAAGCGCCATTGCCAACAGCCCAAACCCAAAGCAGACGTAACTACAGTCCCTAAACTCAAGGTATTCATCCAGCTAACCTTTCGAGGGGATGACGTAATGCAACGTCTACAAGACCGGCTTACTACAGCAGTAGGTCGAACATTCTGTGCGGCAACTCCAGTCATTAGATGTAAAACCGTACCCATTCCTACACCAACAGTCAAAGAGCCTGTTCCTCTGTACGCCACAAACAATTGTATTTACCAATTCACATGTAGATGCCAGGCCGTTTACATTGGTCGAACGGAGAGACAGCTTAACAAACGGGTGTCAGAACACATACCTCAATGGGTCAACAAGATACAACACACAGGAGTGGCTAGCCGCGAGGAGCCGACACACCGGAAGCTCCCGGCGTCTTCAAATCGGCAGACACATTGTCGCCAGTGGTCACGTTGTGTCCAGAGACACTGCATTTCGCGTGTTGTTTAGAACACAAAATACTCGCTTGTTAAAATTTGCAGAAGCAATTATGATCTATCAACGCAAGCCAGAATTGTGTAAACAGAAAGACATGTTAGTCAGCTTAAAATTACCGTGGTAGATAAGTGACATTACTGTGCGAAATTGTGTATATTTCAACTTGAAGGATTTATCTAGTTAATTTCACGTAAGTTGTGTGATTTCTGCAGTATGTACCTGACGAGATGCAGCGAAATATGCCAGGCAATAAATCGTGCAATCTATTGTTTGTGTCTTCGTTATTCAAATTCACTACGGGAAAATATTGTTTTGAATTTCTCAAACGTCGCCTCCCATTACCAACTGTGAAGCGATTAGATGGATTACTCAAGCTGAAGTGTAAAATATCGTTACAGGATTGTCGATTGAGATTTCTCGAGGAATGTCTAAGGACGGGGATATTTCCTCACCGGTATTTCAGATCTTTGAGGACGGACAGAATATGTCCGACAAGAAAACACCTGAGACGACTGACAAAAAACCAGATAGAAGAAACCCAGTCCAAGCTGGCCAACTTGAAGCGCACACATAGTTCTGCCTACTACGTCACCCAAGAATTGAGCTTGTATGGCTACTTGAAGTTCACTAAATTCTGTACAGAAGCAGTGTACAAGGTGAAAATCGCAGAGAATGCTCGCCTCAACAAATCACTGAGCACTGAAAAGGTAACAACGTCAGTACTAGACAACCCAGAGAAGTATGTGAGGAACTTATCGTCATACGTACTCAACAACATTGAAACAGAGGCCCTTGCATACGGATTAAAATTCTGCATAAAGCCTAAACACATCAACCGTGTTGAGTCGCAAGCACAGTTTGAAATGTTGTTCGATCAAGTCTCCAAGTTATCACCTACCTCTGCTGAGTCGGTCGGGTGGCTGAAGGCCAAACTGGTAGATTTAGAACACCAGTATCGCACAACACCCTCTAAACAGACGTGTCCGCTGACCAACGAACACCTTACTGCCTTAAAAGCGTTAAAGGCTAACAAAACCCTCGTCATACTGAAACCTGACAAAGGGAGCGGTACAGTACTGATGGACATGTCAGATTACCAGAGAAAAATGGATGTAATATTGTCAGATGAATCCAAATTCAGGATAGATCAAAAAGTAAACAAGTCGGAGGACCTTGATGCTATAATGAGGAAAGAGATCCAGTCACTTGTGAATGCGGGACTCATCAGTGAGGCCACTGCAAAAACGCTCACACCACGTGGCTCGCACACTCCTCAGATGTACGGTCTACCCAAACTTCACAAGCCCGGCATCCCGCTAAGACCTATCCTGTCCATGGTTAACTCTGCACAACACCGAATGGCGAGATGGTTAGCCGAAATGTTAAAGCCAGTACGACAGTCCTTCGATCCAAAAATACTCAGAGATACATTCCAACTGGTGGAATTATTGGATACTATGGACATAAATAACAAACACATGGCATCCATGGATATAGCCTCCCTATTCACTAACGTTCCATTAGAGGAGACAGTGAAAATAATAAGGGAACGCATTGAAGACAAACAACTAAAATTAGGCATACCAACACCCATTCTGAAGAGGCTACTACTACTATGTACCGCCAACATCCAATTCAATTTTCTAACTAAGTCATACCGCCAAATTGACGGAGTGGCCATGGGGAGTCCTCTTGGTCCTATTCTAGCGGACATCTTCATGGCACACTTAGAAGAAAAGAGATCCTCAGACATCAACAACTTGGCCTTTTACCGGCGTTATGTGGACGATATACTAATTATCACCACAGACGAGCTACAAGCAACATCGTTTCAGGCCACAATGAACAAGACGCATAAAAACATCTCTCTATCTATGGAACACGAACACAACGAAGCGTTACCGTTCCTAGATATTCTAATGAGACGTAGAGCAGACGGCACAATTCAAAGATCGGTGTACCGCAAAGAAACATGGACTGGCCAATACCTAAATTTTCAGAGCTTCACACCTGTCCAGTACAAACGGGGCTTAGTACGGACCTTGTTTGACCGTGCTAGAAAGATATGCACCCAGGACACACTGACAGAGGAATTTGAAACTCTGAAGAATGTCTTAAACCTGAATGGGTACTCCACAGGATTTATAAAGCGCCATTGCCAACAGCCCCAACCCAAAGCAGACGTAACTACAGTCCCTAAACTCAAGGTATTCATCCAGCTAACCTTTCGAGGGGATGACGTAATGCAACGTCTACAAGACCGGCTTACTACAGCAGTAGGTCGAACATTCTGTGCGGCAACTCCAGTCATTAGATGTAAAACCGTACCCATTCCTACACCAACAGTCAAAGAGCCTGTTCCTCTGTACGCCACAAACAATTGTATTTACCAATTCACATGTAGATGCCAGGCCGTTTACATTGGTCGAACGGAGAGACAGCTTAACAAACGGGTGTCAGAACACATACCTCAATGGGTCAACAAGATACAACACACAGGAGTGGCTAGCCGCGAGGAGCCGACACACCGGAAGCTCCCGGCGTCTTCAAATCGGCAGACACATTGTCGCCAGTGGTCACGTTGTGTCCAGAGACACTGCATTTCGCGTGTTGTTTAGAACACAAAATACTCGCTTGTTAAAATTTGCAGAAGCAATTATGATCTATCAACGCAAGCCAGAATTGTGTAAACAGAAAGACATGTTAGTCAGCTTAAAATTACCGTGGTAGATAAGTGACATTACTGTGCGAAATTGTGTATATTTCAACTTGAAGGATTTATCTAGTTAATTTCACGTAAGTTGTGTGATTTCTGCAGTATGTACCTGACGAGATGCAGCGAAATATGCCAGGCAATAAATCGTGCAATCTATTGTTTGTGTCTTCGTTATTCAAATTCACTACGGGAAAATATTGTTTTGAATTTCTCAAACGTCGCCTCCCATTACCAACTGTGAAGCGATTAGATGGATTACTCAAGCTGAAGTGTAAAATATCGTTACAGGATTGTCGATTGAGATTTCTCGAGGAATGTCTAAGGACGGGGATATTTCCTCACCGGTATTTCAGATCTTTGAGGACGGACAGAATATGTCCGACAAGAAAACACCTGAGACGACTGACAAAAAACCAGATAGAAGAAACCCAGTCCAAGCTGGCCAACTTGAAGCGCACACATAGTTCTGCCTACTACGTCACCCAAGAATTGAGCTTGTATGGCTACTTGAAGTTCACTAAATTCTGTACAGAAGCAGTGTACAAGGTGAAAATCGCAGAGAATGCTCGCCTCAACAAATCACTGAGCACTGAAAAGGTAACAACGTCAGTACTAGACAACCCAGAGAAGTATGTGAGGAACTTATCGTCATACGTACTCAACAACATTGAAACAGAGGCCCTTGCATACGGATTAAAATTCTGCATAAAGCCTAAACACATCAACCGTGTTGAGTCGCAAGCACAGTTTGAAATGTTGTTCGATCAAGTCTCCAAGTTATCACCTACCTCTGCTGAGTCGGTCGGGTGGCTGAAGGCCAAACTGGTAGATTTAGAACACCAGTATCGCACAACACCCTCTAAACAGACGTGTCCGCTGACCAACGAACACCTTACTGCCTTAAAAGCGTTAAAGGCTAACAAAACCCTCGTCATACTGAAACCTGACAAAGGGAGCGGTACAGTACTGATGGACATGTCAGATTACCAGAGAAAAATGGATGTAATATTGTCAGATGAATCCAAATTCAGGATAGATCAAAAAGTAAACAAGTCGGAGGACCTTGATGCTATAATGAGGAAAGAGATCCAGTCACTTGTGAATGCGGGACTCATCAGTGAGGCCACTGCAAAAACGCTCACACCACGTGGCTCGCACACTCCTCAGATGTACGGTCTACCCAAACTTCACAAGCCCGGCATCCCGCTAAGACCTATCCTGTCCATGGTTAACTCTGCACAACACCGAATGGCGAGATGGTTAGCCGAAATGTTAAAGCCAGTACGACAGTCCTTCGATCCAAAAATACTCAGAGATACATTCCAACTGGTGGAATTATTGGATACTATGGACATAAATAACAAACACATGGCATCCATGGATATAGCCTCCCTATTCACTAACGTTCCATTAGAGGAGACAGTGAAAATAATAAGGGAACGCATTGAAGACAAACAACTAAAATTAGGCATACCAACACCCATTCTGGAGAGGCTACTACTACTATGTACCGCCAACATCCAATTCAATTTTCTAACTAAGTCATACCGCCAAATTGACGGAGTGGCCATGGGGAGTCCTCTTGGTCCTATTCTAGCGGACATCTTCATGGCACACTTAGAAGAAAAGAGATCCTCAGACATCAACAACTTGGCCTTTTACCGGCGTTATGTGGACGATATACTAATTATCACCACAGACGAGCTACAAGCAACATCGTTTCAGGCCACAATGAACAAGACGCATAAAAACATCTCTCTATCTATGGAACACGAACACAACGAAGCGTTACCGTTCCTAGATATTCTAATGAGACGTAGAGCAGACGGCACAATTCAAAGATCGGTGTACCGCAAAGAAACATGGACTGGCCAATACCTAAATTTTCAGAGCTTCACACCTGTCCAGTACAAACGGGGCTTAGTACGGACCTTGTTTGACCGTGCTAGAAAGATATGCACCCAGGACACACTGACAGAGGAATTTGAAACTCTGAAGAATGTCTTAAACCTGAATGGGTACTCCACAGGATTTATAAAGCGCCATTGCCAACAGCCCCAACCCAAAGCAGACGTAACTACAGTCCCTAAACTCAAGGTATTCATCCAGCTAACCTTTCGAGGGGATGACGTAATGCAACGTCTACAAGACCGGCTTACTACAGCAGTAGGTCGAACATTCTGTGCGGCAACTCCAGTCATTAGATGTAAAACCGTACCCATTCCTACACCAACAGTCAAAGAGCCTGTTCCTCTGTACGCCACAAACAATTGTATTTACCAATTCACATGTAGATGCCAGGCCGTTTACATTGGTCGAACGGAGAGACAGCTTAACAAACGGGTGTCAGAACACATACCTCAATGGGTCAACAAGATACAACACACAGGAGTGGCTAGCCGCGAGGAGCCGACACACCGGAAGCTCCCGGCGTCTTCAAATCGGCAGACACATTGTCGCCAGTGGTCACGTTGTGTCCAGAGACACTGCATTTCGCGTGTTGTTTAGAACACAAAATACTCGCTTGTTAAAATTTGCAGAAGCAATTATGATCTATCAACGCAAGCCAGAATTGTGTAAACAGAAAGACATGTTAGTCAGCTTAAAATTACCGTGGTAGATAAGTGACATTACTGTGCGAAATTGTGTATATTTCAACTTGAAGGATTTATCTAGTTAATTTCACGTAAGTTGTGTGATTTCTGCAGTATGTACCTGACGAGATGCAGCGAAATATGCCAGGCAATAAATCGTGCAATCTATTGTTTGTGTCTTCGTTATTCAAATTCACTACGGGAAAATATTGTTTTGAATTTCTCAAACGTCGCCTCCCATTACCAACTGTGAAGCGATTAGATGGATTACTCAAGCTGAAGTGTAAAATATCGTTACAGGATTGTCGATTGAGATTTCTCGAGGAATGTCTAAGGACGGGGATATTTCCTCACCGGTATTTCAGATCTTTGAGGACGGACAGAATATGTCCGACAAGAAAACACCTGAGACGACTGACAAAAAACCAGATAGAAGAAACCCAGTCCAAGCTGGCCAACTTGAAGCGCACACATAGTTCTGCCTACTACGTCACCCAAGAATTGAGCTTGTATGGCTACTTGAAGTTCACTAAATTCTGTACAGAAGCAGTGTACAAGGTGAAAATCGCAGAGAATGCTCGCCTCAACAAATCACTGAGCACTGAAAAGGTAACAACGTCAGTACTAGACAACCCAGAGAAGTATGTGAGGAACTTATCGTCATACGTACTCAACAACATTGAAACAGAGGCCCTTGCATACGGATTAAAATTCTGCATAAAGCCTAAACACATCAACCGTGTTGAGTCGCAAGCACAGTTTGAAATGTTGTTCGATCAAGTCTCCAAGTTATCACCTACCTCTGCTGAGTCGGTCGGGTGGCTGAAGGCCAAACTGGTAGATTTAGAACACCAGTATCGCACAACACCCTCTAAACAGACGTGTCCGCTGACCAACGAACACCTTACTGCCTTAAAAGCGTTAAAGGCTAACAAAACCCTCGTCATACTGAAACCTGACAAAGGGAGCGGTACAGCACTGATGGACATGTCAGATTACCAGAGAAAAATGGATGTAATATTGTCAGATGAATCCAAATTCAGGATAGATCAAAAAGTAAACAAGTCGGAGGACCTTGATGCTATAATGAGGAAAGAGATCCAGTCACTTGTGAATGCGGGACTCATCAGTGAGGCCACTGCAAAAACGCTCACACCACGTGGCTCGCACACTCCTCAGATGTACGGTCTACCCAAACTTCACAAGCCCGGCATCCCGCTAAGACCTATCCTGTCCATGGTTAACTCTGCACAACACCGAATGGCGAGATGGTTAGCCGAAATGTTAAAGCCAGTACAACAGTCCTTCGATCCAAAAATACTCAGAGATACATTCCAACTGGTGGAATTATTGGATACTATGGACATAAATAACAAACACATGGCATCCATGGATATAGCCTCCCTATTCACTAACGTTCCATTAGAGGAGACAGTGAAAATAATAAGGGAACGCATTGAAGACAAACAACTAAAATTAGGCATACCAACACCCATTCTGGAGAGGCTACTACTACTATGTACCGCCAACATCCAATTCAATTTTCTAACTAAGTCATACCGCCAAATTGACGGAGTGGCCATGGGGAGTCCTCTTGGTCCTATTCTAGCGGACATCTTCATGGCACACTTAGAAGAAAAGAGATCCTCAGACATCAACAACTTGGCCTTTTACCGGCGTTATGTGGACGATATACTAATTATCACCACAGACGAGCTACAAGCAACATCGTTTCAGGCCACAATGAACAAGACGCATAAAAACATCTCTCTATCTATGGAACACGAACACAACGAAGCGTTACCGTTCCTAGATATTCTAATGAGACGTAGAGCAGACGGCACAATTCAAAGATCGGTGTACCGCAAAGAAACATGGACTGGCCAATACCTAAATTTTCAGAGCTTCACACCTGTCCAGTACAAACGGGGCTTAGTACGGACCTTGTTTGACCGTGCTAGAAAGATATGCACCCAGGACACACTGACAGAGGAATTTGAAACTCTGAAGAATGTCTTAAACCTGAATGGGTACTCCACAGGATTTATAAAGCGCCATTGCCAACAGCCCAAACCCAAAGCAGACATAACTACAGTCCCTAAACTCAAGGTATTCATCCAGCTAACCTTTCGAGGGGATGACGTAATGCAACGTCTACAAGACCGGCTTACTACAGCAGTAGGTCGAACATTCTGTGCGGCAACTCCAGTCATTAGATGTAAAACCGTACCCATTCCTACACCAACAGTCAAAGAGCCTGTTCCTCTGTACGCCACAAACAATTGTATTTACCAATTCACATGTAGATGCCAGGCCGTTTACATTGGTCGAACGGAGAGACAGCTTAACAAACGGGTGTCAGAACACATACCTCAATGGGTCAACAAGATACAACACACAGGAGTGGCTAGCCGCGAGGAGCCGACATACCGGAAGCTCCCGGCGTCTTCAAATCGGCAGACACATTGTCGCCAGTGGTCACGTTGTGTCCAGAGACACTGCATTTCGCGTGTTGTTTAGAACACAAAATACTCGCTTGTTAAAATTTGCAGAAGCAATTATGATCTATCAACGCAAGCCAGAATTGTGTAAACAGAAAGACATGTTAGTCAGCTTAAAATTACCGTGGTAGATAAGTGACATTACTGTGCGAAATTGTGTATATTTCAACTTGAAGGATTTATCTAGTTAATTTCACGTAAGTTGTGTGATTTCTGCAGTATGTACCTGACGAGATGCAGCGAAATATGCCAGGCAATAAATCGTGCAATCTATTGTTTGTGTCTTCGTTATTCAAATTCACTACGGGAAAATATTGTTTTGAATTTCTCAAACGTCGCCTCCCATTACCAACTGTGAAGCGATTAGATGGATTACTCAAGCTGAAGTGTAAAATATCGTTACAGGATTGTCGATTGAGATTTCTCGAGGAATGTCTAAGGACGGGGATATTTCCTCACCGGTATTTCAGATCTTTGAGGACGGACAGAATATGTCCGACAAGAAAAAACCTGAGACGACTGACAAAAAACCAGATAGAAGAAACCCAGTCCAAGCTGGCCAACTTGAAGCGCACACATAGTTCTGCCTACTACGTCACCCAAGAATTGAGCTTGTATGGCTACTTGAAGTTCACTAAATTCTGTACAGAAGCAGTGTACAAGGTGAAAATCGCAGAGAATGCTCGCCTCAACAAATCACTGAGCACTGAAAAGGTAACAACGTCAGTACTAGACAACCCAGAGAAGTATGTGAGGAACTTATCGTCATACGTACTCAACAACATTGAAACAGAGGCCCTTGCATACGGATTAAAATTCTGCATAAAGCCTAAACACATCAACCGTGTTGAGTCGCAAGCACAGTTTGAAATGTTGTTCGATCAAGTCTCCAAGTTATCACCTACCTCTGCTGAGTCGGTCGGGTGGCTGAAGGCCAAACTGGTAGATTTAGAACACCAGTATCGCACAACACCCTCTAAACAGACGTGTCCGCTGACCAACGAACACCTTACTGCCTTAAAAGCGTTAAAGGCTAACAAAACCCTCGTCATACTGAAACCTGACAAAGGGAGCGGTACAGTACTGATGGACATGTCAGATTACCAGAGAAAAATGGATGTAATATTGTCAGATGAATCCAAATTCAGGATAGATCAAAAAGTAAACAAGTCGGAGGACCTTGATGCTATAATGAGGAAAGAGATCCAGTCACTTGTGAATGCGGGACTCATCAGTGAGGCCACTGCAAAAACGCTCACACCACGTGGCTCGCACACTCCTCAGATGTACGGTCTACCCAAACTTCACAAGCCTGGCATCCCGCTAAGACCTATCCTGTCCATGGTTAACTCTGCACAACACCGAATGGCGAGATGGTTAGCCGAAATGTTAAAGCCAGTACGACAGTCCTTCGATCCAAAAATACTCAGAGATACATTCCAACTGGTGGAATTATTGGATACTATGGACATAAATAACAAACACATGGCATCCATGGATATAGCCTCCCTATTCACTAACGTTCCATTAGAGGAGACAGTGAAAATAATAAGGGAACGCATTGAAGACAAACAACTAAAATTAGGCATACCAACACCCATTCTGAAGAGGCTACTACTACTATGTACCGCCAACATCCAATTCAATTTTCTAACTAAGTCATACCGCCAAATTGACGGAGTGGCCATGGGGAGTCCTCTTGGTCCTATTCTAGCGGACATCTTCATGGCACACTTAGAAGAAAAGAGATCCTCAGACATCAACAACTTGGCCTTTTACCGGCGTTATGTGGACGATATACTAATTATCACCACAGACGAGCTACAAGCAACATCGTTTCAGGCCACAATGAACAAGACGCATAAAAACATCTCTCTATCTATGGAACACGAACACAACGAAGCGTTACCGTTTGTCATAAGTCGGGGTGCCCCACCGGCTAGATGAATGTATTATTCACTGGCGAGCAACCCCAGATAGTCAGAAACTGACTAGGGACAAAATCTATATGGCTGAACTATAGATTAGGCCCCTGAATATCCAACGTACAGCTCCAAGTGGCTCGTTACAAAATTAAAATGAACTGTGCTGAATATTCGCCACGGATGGGAAGGAGAAGGTTAGCTAGAAATAGATTTTTACGTCTGAATTAAAGTGTAAAGACAACTATTCCAGTACAGGTTTTTCTCCCTGACTGCTCCCTTCCTTGGTGTGTAAGTGAACCCCCACCAATGTACACACACAACACGTATGCACAATTGGAATTAAAATATAACGACAGAACTATGAGTTACAATACTACAACATTTATTTACTAATCATAACAATAGACATAGGATGATTGTCAATATGAGGATGATGAAATCATATACATATTGATATTGATGACAAACATTACGTAACTTTACTTGTTACTCGATCTATCTGGATCTGTGGTCCAGATCCCCACTCTCCAGTAGACTCACAAAAGAAACAGCTTGCCGGTATTCTGACGAATCTGGTCAGTCCTAGCTCTACCTAGTCTTCACTCTATCTTGAGATCTACAACATAGGTGCTCCTTGTGAGAGCTTGAAAGAAAGTCAAGAATGTGTTATATCAGTTCTACATCAGCGCAATCCTAATTAAAACATATCATAACACAAACATATACAATGACCAGTCTGGCCAAGTTTATCTTCCAACTCTACTGTGCTCACTATCCTCCTTCTCCCTACTGTCTTTAGTCTGGGACGGACTTTTCAATTGTCTCACACGCCTGTAATGATTACATTTCTGCCGCCCCATGTCCATGTCGCTAATACAGAAATTCTGTGTCGTACAGCCGCTCCGTCCAATGTTAGTTTAGCAGCTCACAGGGTCGGTAATGGTATTATAATAATGCCTGATCATCCGGGCTTACAAGCCGGGACCCGTAGCTGTGCCAAGTTTCCATGCATTACCGTGGACGCACGCCCACAATACACTGAGAAAGTTTAGCACCATATACCCTATACTACCAATTGTGGGTAATGTCTGTACCATTACACCTCTGCTTCCAACACAATCATTGGCCAATGTGCCAATGCGCAGACAATAGCATAACACTTCATATTGGTAGGTTTGCATATGACAAATCAATATATCAAACATCCAATACACATAAACATATTGATTAAACTAGACATATTATGATACTTTAACATCATAGCATAATGCACTAGTTAGTTTATGAAATTACACATACATACATCCAACATATCCGTAACCATTATATTACTTCAAGATGGACATCTAATGATATTCAACATAATAGCATTAGGCATTATTAATGAGTACTAATATTGTATAGCTACAAAATGAGATATACAACAAGTCTGATGACAACAAAATTGAAGTGACCAAACAGACCAGCCATATTTGCTGAGCTGCCCGGTTTAATCACAACTCAGTTACTGCTGTTGTAAGAATTAAATAAATAGTCAGTTGACTATATTCTGTACAACAAATGCACACACCAAAAAGAGACTAGTCTAGTTTACAAAGAAATGGCAAGCATCTGCTACGACACCTCAAGTATATCTAGACAAGACCTGCCTTCCATAAGTTTCTACTTCTCAGAAGAGTAGCACTTACAGCACAGTGATATTGAACACAGAACTCAGAAAGAACACTCAAGTAACCTATGACAATGATAGTTCTTGCAATAACCTAGATCAGATATAGACTGAAAATCGGTCCATCCATCCAAGAAACTAAGAGAATTACTAAGGGACTAGTTACTAAGAAATAATTCCTAGAAGCCAACATAAAATCATGTATATGACTACAGACATTGAGATAGTTCCTACCTGTTCTGAAGTCAAACTTAATCTAACATAAAACAGGCTAGGGACCCTTATTTAAGCTGAGTCAAGCAGACCATATTATCTCCTGGCATTCCCCTCATAAATTCTTCTTATCTCCACCGGACGGTAATTGCACTTATCACTGCAATTGGCCATCACACCTGTGGGTCTGACAATTATTAGCCCACTAAGTCTTATCAGTGATTTCACACCTTGCGCCTCTAGTCTCTACCAGATGGGGTCATCCATCGCGGTTGGGCGATTTCCTAGCTATTCTTATCAGGTGTCATGCCTGGTCGGTTTTAATTACACAGTCCATGGCCCAGTTCATTGTTGATTCAGCATGTCTGGGTCAGCAGTTTCCCAAGGTGTATACTAATTATCTAGTTGCCATTTTACTTGCCATCTGCAAGCTTACGTCATGGCTGGTTGGTTTTAATTACTATTCCGTTCCCTGAGTCTGCCCTCCCGTCTGGCTGGATTGATAACCTCTGGGGGTGACAGGGACTGGTGTCAAATTAACTTCCCAACTAGAAAGCCATTCCTGGTGGTTTGTTTACTTGCAGGTTTTGCAAGCTTACGTCAAGACAGTATAGCCTTGAATATAGAGAAGACAGTTTTGTTCGTCTGTTGATCCTCTACATGGCCCATCACCAGTGAACCGAAAATTGTTCTGGGAAGTAAAGGCTGCCAATTCGTGACACCGTTCCTAGATATTCTAATGAGACGTAGAGCAGACGGCACAATTCAAAGATCGGTGTACCGCAAAGAAACATGGACTGGCCAATACCTAAATTTTCAGAGCTTCACACCTGTCCAGTACAAACGGGGCTTAGTACGGACCTTGTTTGACCGTGCTAGAAAGATATGCACCCAGGACACACTGACAGAGGAATTTGAAACTCTGAAGAATGTCTTAAACCTGAATGGGTACTCCACAGGATTTATAAAGCGCCATTGCCAACAGCCCCAACCCAAAGCAGACGTAACTACAGTCCCTAAACTCAAGGTATTCATCCAGCTAACCTTTCGAGGGGATGACGTAATGCAACGTCTACAAGACCGGCTTACTACAGCAGTAGGTCGAACATTCTGTGCGGCAACTCCAGTCATTAGATGTAAAACCGTACCCATTCCTACACCAACAGTCAAAGAGCCTGTTCCTCTGTACGCCACAAACAATTGTATTTACCAATTCACATGTAGATGCCAGGCCGTTTACATTGGTCGAACGGAGAGACAGCTTAACAAACGGGTGTCAGAACACATACCTCAATGGGTCAACAAGATACAACACACAGGAGTGGCTAGCCGCGAGGAGCCGACACACCGGAAGCTCCCGGCGTCTTCAAATCGGCAGACACATTGTCGCCAGTGGTCACGTTGTGTCCAGAGACACTGCATTTCGCGTGTTGTTTAGAACACAAAATACTCGCTTGTTAAAATTTGCAGAAGCAATTATGATCTATCAACGCAAGCCAGAATTGTGTAAACAGAAAGACATGTTAGTCAGCTTAAAATTACCGTGGTAGATAAGTGACATTACTGTGCGAAATTGTGTATATTTCAACTTGAAGGATTTATCTAGTTAATTTCACGTAAGTTGTGTGATTTCTGCAGTATGTACCTGACGAGATGCAGCGAAATATGCCAGGCAATAAATCGTGCAATCTATTGTTTGTGTCTTCGTTATTCAAATTCACTACGGGAAAATATTGTTTTGAATTTCTCAAACGTCGCCTCCCATTACCAACTGTGAAGCGATTAGATGGATTACTCAAGCTGAAGTGTAAAATATCGTTACAGGATTGTCGATTGAGATTTCTCGAGGAATGTCTAAGGACGGGGATATTTCCTCACCGGTATTTCAGATCTTTGAGGACGGACAGAATATGTCCGACAAGAAAAAACCTGAGACGACTGACAAAAAACCAGATAGAAGAAACCCAGTCCAAGCTGGCCAACTTGAAGCGCACACATAGTTCTGCCTACTACGTCACCCAAGAATTGAGCTTGTATGGCTACTTGAAGTTCACTAAATTCTGTACAGAAGCAGTGTACAAGGTGAAAATCGCAGAGAATGCTCGCCTCAACAAATCACTGAGCACTGAAAAGGTAACAACGTCAGTACTAGACAACCCAGAGAAGTATGTGAGGAACTTATCGTCATACGTACTCAACAACATTGAAACAGAGGCCCTTGCATACGGATTAAAATTCTGCATAAAGCCTAAACACATCAACCGTGTTGAGTCGCAAGCACAGTTTGAAATGTTGTTCGATCAAGTCTCCAAGTTATCACCTACCTCTGCTGAGTCGGTCGGGTGGCTGAAGGCCAAACTGGTAGATTTAGAACACCAGTATCGCACAACACCCTCTAAACAGACGTGTCCGCTGACCAACGAACACCTTACTGCCTTAAAAGCGTTAAAGGCTAACAAAACCCTCGTCATACTGAAACCTGACAAAGGGAGCGGTACAGTACTGATGGACATGTCCAGATTACCAGAGAAAAATGGATGTAATATTGTCAGATGAATCCAAATTCAGGATAGATCAAAAAGTAAACAAGTCGGAGGACCTTGATGCTATAATGAGGAAAGAGATCCAGTCACTTGTGAATGCGGGACTCATCAGTGAGGCCACTGCAAAAACGCTCACACCACGTGGCTCGCACACTCCTCAGATGTACGGTCTACCCAAACTTCACAAGCCCGGCATCCCGCTAAGACCTATCCTGTCCATGGTTAACTCTGCACAACACCGAATGGCGAGATGGTTAGCCGAAATGTTAAAGCCAGTACGACAGTCCTTCGATCCAAAAATACTCAGAGATACATTCCAACTGGTGGAATTATTGGATACTATGGACATAAATAACAAACACATGGCATCCATGGATATAGCCTCCCTATTCACTAACGTTCCATTAGAGGAGACAGTGAAAATAATAAGGGAACGCATTGAAGACAAACAACTAAAATTAGGCATACCAACACCCATTCTGAAGAGGCTACTACTACTATGTACCGCCAACATCCAATTCAATTTTCTAACTAAGTCATACCGCCAAATTGACGGAGTGGCCATGGGGAGTCCTCTTGGTCCTATTCTAGCGGACATCTTCATGGCACACTTAGAAGAAAAGAGATCCTCAGACATCAACAACTTGGCCTTTTACCGGCGTTATGTGGACGATATACTAATTATCACCACAGACGAGCTACAAGCAACATCGTTTCAGGCCACAATGAACAAGACGCATAAAAACATCTCTCTATCTATGGAACACGAACACAACGAAGCGTTACCGTTCCTAGATATTCTAATGAGACGTAGAGCAGACGGCACAATTCAAAGATCGGTGTACCGCAAAGAAACATGGACTGGCCAATACCTAAATTTTCAGAGCTTCACACCTGTCCAGTACAAACGGGGCTTAGTACGGACCTTGTTTGACCGTGCTAGAAAGATATGCACCCAGGACACACTGACAGAGGAATTTGAAACTCTGAAGAATGTCTTAAACCTGAATGGGTACTCCACAGGATTTATAAAGCGCCATTGCCAACAGCCCAAACCCAAAGCAGACGTAACTACAGTCCCTAAACTCAAGGTATTCATCCAGCTAACCTTTCGAGGGGATGACGTAATGCAACGTCTACAAGACCGGCTTACTACAGCAGTAGGTCGAACATTCTGTGCGGCAACTCCAGTCATTAGATGTAAAACCGTACCCATTCCTACACCAACAGTCAAAGAGCCTGTTCCTCTGTACGCCACAAACAATTGTATTTACCAATTCACATGTAGATGCCAGGCCGTTTACATTGGTCGAACGGAGAGACAGCTTAACAAACGGGTGTCAGAACACATACCTCAATGGGTCAACAAGATACAACACACAGGAGTGGCTAGCCGCGAGGAGCCGACACACCGGAAGCTCCCGGCGTCTTCAATCGGCAGACACATTGTCGCCAGTGGTCACGTTGTGTCCAGAGACACTGCATTTCGCGTGTTGTTTAGAACACAAAATACTCGCTTGTTAAAATTTGCAGAAGCAATTATGATCTATCAACGCAAGCCAGAATTGTGTAAACAGAAAGACATGTTAGTCAGCTTAAAATTACCGTGGTAGATAAGTGACATTACTGTGCGAAATTGTGTATATTTCAACTTGAAGGATTTATCTAGTTAATTTCACGTAAGTTGTGTGATTTCTGCAGTATGTACCTGACGAGATGCAGCGAAATATGCCAGGCAATAAATCGTGCAATCTATTGTTTGTGTCTTCGTTATTCAAATACTACTTATATGCCAATAATGATGAATTAACAGTCAAAGTTAGGACATCGTCGCCGTTTTGATATATTATGTTCATGTGGTGATTTTTGGCTGTTGATGGGGTTATGTCTCCGTAATTTGGCTGCTTGATGATGTGCCGTCTTTGTATTTGAGGATACTATTCTTTGGCTGCCGTTTCTTGCAGCTATTGAATGTCTTTAGGCAGTTAACAATTTCTGTGCACAGATTCGTCCACAAAGAGTTAATCTGGTCAATGACTGCCTTTAAATAGTACAACTTGACGTTCACACGCAACACATGGTCAAGGCCAGGGTAAACATTGTCGATAGTTGCAGTTTAAATAATATTGCTGACTTCAGTGTCATGTCGCAAATGTTGTTGATGAAATAATTTGACAATTGCAAATGGCGCCCAAGGTGACCTTGTTTATCATCTAACTGGTTGTTGATGGATTGATTTGAAAATTGCCAAGGTGACCTTGTTTATCATGTACTTGGTTGTTGCTGTATTTGATTTTAAGGTGACCTTGTATTCGTGTGCTCCTGCTTTTGATACTAGAGCCACCCACTTCTGCCAAGGAGCTGATTATTGGCTTGTTTGTTCAGCCTCAGTGACGGACGTTAGCAGGAACATTCATAACATATAGAACGCTGAACAACCTGATGTCCTTGACATTCTTCAATATTTATTGTCGACGATTATCACAGCAAATAACTTCAAATATTCCCGAATGGTGCGGGAAGGCATGTGATAAATATATACAGTGCATAATCAATGTTCATAACTTGAATGCGAGACACTCGTCTCCGTTGCACAGTTCTAACACAATCGCTGACAGCTAAGGTCACACCTACGGTCATCTGCCTTTGACGTCTGGCGTGGGGCATTGCTGAAACGCCGTCAATTCGGCGCATTGTAAACAGGCTTTGAATGGCTATTCAATCAGCCGCACAACATGTATGAAACACTTTCGCTTCTGGCCGAAGCATCATTACAATACTGGAGTAATGCTGAATAATCTTGCTTGGCTTCAACTCCGTTTTCCGTCCTTCTCCATCCGAGACCCTTGGCCTGACTAGCTGTCTCCTTTCCCGTGGACTACCCAACTCTTGTCACGTGATACGCAACTTCCTTGAGTGGTTTCCCTTTTCTATTCAGCATCATCATGAGTTCCGCACTTACTTTCCTTGACTAATTCATGCGTGTTAGTTCATAGTAATCGCGTGGACTGCTCTCACTATGCCAATTCCTCTTCTATGGTAAACCTACTCTTAATACACCAGTTTACCGCTGTCTGCCTCATATCGGTACATGGCAGACGAGGACTTTTGTTTTGGCAGTACGCTTCCTGTTCTCCCAGACTCTTTTTGCTAACTAACATGTTCATTGTTGTTGCTGCCTTAACAATCCGGATGTTGATTTCCTGATCTAGGGATAATTTGATATTTACCTCTGATCCTAGATATGTAAAGTGGTCTACTATCTCCAGGTCGGCGTCGTCAATAAAGATTGATGGTACCCAGTGTGTATCTTGTGACATAATCTGTGTCTTCTGTTTTGTTAATTGTTAAACCAAATTCAGAACAAGCATTGGAGAATGCAGATAGTAGATGTTGTAATTTTTCCTCAGAGTGGGTCGTAATTGCAGCATCATCCGCAAAAAGCAACTCTCTGATTAGTACCCTCCTAATTTTGGTCTTGGCCTTCAATCTCTGAGCATTATAGAGGCCACCATCTGAGCATGAGTGAATGTATATACCGGCATCCTGATCACGAAAGGCATATTTCAGTAGAAGTAAAAAGTATATCCCTAAGAGGATGGGGGATAGTACACAACCTTGCTTAACTCCACTCTTGATTTCAAACTCTTCTGAAGTTGCACCATCAAACTTGATTATACCCTTCATGCCAGTGTGGAACAATTCCACAATGGACAGTAGAGTTGGTGGGCAGCCAATCTTCTTTAGTGCTTTGAACAGACCCTCACGACTGACCAAATCGAATGCCTTTATGAGGTCGATGAAGGCAATAAACTGTGGTTGATATTTTTCCCGGCATTTTTCTAGCATTTGTCGCAATGAGAATATCATATCAATGGTAGACCGGTTCTGACGGAAGCCGCACTGTGATTCGGGGTAGACTTGATCTCCTAGGACTTGAAGTCTGCGCAGAACAATTCTGGCAAATATTTTTCCAACAATACACAGAAGTGAGATACCCCTATAGTTGTTACAGTCGCTCCGATCACCCTTGTTCTTGTACAGCGTTATGATGTTTGAATCTTTGAAATCCTGTGGGACTTGTCCTTCTCGCCAGCATAGCTCTATTAGCTGGTGGATCTGTAGAGTGAGTGTGTCTTGCCCACTCCTGATAACCTCTATTGGAATCCCATCCTTACCTGGAGCCTTGCCAGATGCAAGTTCGTTTATAGTACACTTAACTTCTGTTATGGTGGGAAGTGTGTCCAGGTGGTCAAGAGTTGGCAGGGCCTTTATGGCAGTGAGGGCATCATCCACTAGATTGGTCTTGTTTCAGTAAAGCTCTAAATAGGGCTCTACCCATTTATCCATCTGCTGTTTCTTATCAATGATGATTTCTCCAGTCAAGGTTTTCAGCGGTGCACTTCTTTTGATCCTTGGACCACGGGCTTTCTTTATCCCTTCATATATGCTTCTGATGTTCCCTTATCACTTGTGATTTGAATGGACTCACATAACTTGATCCAATAGTCATTCGCACACTGCCTGGCAGCCTTTTGCACATCCTTCCTGGCTTTCTTCAGCTCACTCAGCGTGTTACGCGTTGTTCTTTCCTTGTTTCTTAAGAGAGCTACCTTCTTTTTATCAATCATTCCATCCATTGGCACCTTGCCGTCTTGACAGACGATAGTTTGTGCTTTAAAAAGGCATAATAACTTTTAACTATGGCGGTAGCGAGTGTGACTGATAAGGCCAATTTGCGCTGTAAATGTCCGTTCACAGTGGGTGCATGTGAACACGTGGTCATTTCCACCATCATGCACCATCTTACGTCTCAAACGCTTGGTGTGTGACTTTTCTGCAATAATTTTCTCCTTTGACTTTATTCCATTTCTGATATTTGCCCTCCATGCAACACGTTCAGCGGCGACTTGCTCCCAATGTGCATTATCAATGCCTGTATCAATCATGTCCCGCTTACACACATCTTTGTATCGTAGTAGAGGCCGACCCTGAGATCTCTTACCCATCTGTAATTCACCAAAAAAGATATCCTTTGGTATTCTACCATCATCCATCCTCCTAAGATGTCCTATCCATCTAAGTCTACGAAGACTGAGCATGGAATAAACTGTCACACAACCTGATCTTTCCAATACTTCAGTATTTGTGATTTTGTCTTGCCACTTAATACCAAGAATTCTTCGCAGACACCGCATATGAAAGCTGTTTAAATTGTTCTCTTGGTGTGAGTAAGTTGTCCAGGTTTCACTGCCATAGAGAAGAGTACTAAGGACACAGGCTTGATAGACAAGGACTTTTGTTTTGGCAGTAAGCTTCCTGTTCTCCCAGACTCTTTTTCTTAACCTGTTCATTGTTGTTGCTGCCTTACCAATCCGGATGTTGATTTCCTGATCTAGGGATAATTTGCTATTTACCACTGATCCTAGATATGTAAAATGGTCTACTATCTCTAGTTCGGCGTCGTCAATAAAGATTGATGGTACCTCATGTGCACCTTGTGACATAATCTGTGTCTTCTTTTTGCTAATTGTTAAACCAAATTCAGAACAAGCATTGGAGAATGCAGATAGTAGACATTGCAATTCTTCCTCAGAGTGGGTCGTAACTGCAGCATCATCTGCAAAAAGCAACTCTCTGATCAGTACCCTCCTAATTTTGGTCTTAGCCTTCAATCTCTGAGCATTGTAGAGGCCGCCATCTGAGCGTGAGTGAATGTATATACCACCATCCTGATCACGAAATGCATATTTCAGTAGAAGTGAAAAGTATATTCCAAAGAGGGTGGGAGCTAGTACACAACCTTGCTTAACTCCACTCTTGATTTCAAATTCTTCAGAAGTTGCACCATCAAACTTGATTATACCCTTCATGCCTGTGTGGAACGATTCCACAATGGACAGAAGAGTTGGTGGGCAGCCAATCTTCTTTAGTGCCTTGAACAGACCCTCACGACTGACCAAATCAAATGCCTTTGTGAGGTCGATGAAGGCAATAAACAGTGGTTGATTCTGTTCACGGCATTTTTCTTGCATTTGTCGCAATGAGAATATCATATCAGTGGTAGACCGGTTCTGTCGAAAGCCACACTGTGATTCGGGGTAGACTTGATCTCCTAGGACTTGAAGTCTGCGCAGAACAATTCTGGCAAATACTTTTCCAACAATACACAGAAGTGAGATACCCCTATAGTTGTTGCAGTCGCTCCGATCGCCCTTGTTCTTGTACAGTGTTATGATGCTTGAATCTTTGAAATCCTGTGGGACTTGTCCTTCACGCCAGCATAGCTCTATTAGCTGGTGGATCTGTATAGTGAGTGTGTCTTGCCCACTCCTGATAACCTCTATTGGAATCCCATCCTTACCTGGAGCCTTGCCAGATGCAAGTTCATTTATAGCACACTTAACTTCTGTTATGGTGGGAAGTGTGTCCAGGTGGTCAAGAGTTGGTAGAGCCTCTATGGCGTTGAGGGCATCATCCGCTAGTTTGGTCTCACTTGAGTAAAGCTCCAAATAGTGCTCTACCCATCTGTCCATCTGCTGTTTCTTATCAGTGATGACTTCTCCAGTCAAGGTTTTCAATGGTGCACTTCTTTTGATCACTGGACCACAAGCTTTCTTTATTCCTTCATACATGCTTCTTATGTCTCCCTTATCACTTGCGATTTGAATGGACTCACATAACTTGATCCAATAATCATTTGCACACTGCCTGGCAGCCTTTTGCACATCCTTCCTAGCTTGCCTTAGCTCACTCAGAGTGTTACGCGTTGGTCTTTCCTTGTTTCTTAAGAGAGCTTTCTTCTTCTTATCAATCAGGGGCTGCAGAGTCTCGCTGTTGGCCGCAAACCAGTCCTGCCTCTTATGATCCACAGTGCCGTAAACCCCTACGGCAGTTTTATAAAGAGTTTCCTTAATTTGACCCCACTTTTCATTTACTGTACAATTTTCTGGTGTATCAGTGAAAGCATCTTCAAGTTGCTGTTGAAACTGAAAGCACTTTTCAGGATCATGAGTGTTAATAATATTAATCCTGTGGCTAGATTTGTGTTTAGCTGTGTAGATTCTCTTTGGTCTCAGTCTAACCCTTGCAACAACCAAAGAATGATCCGTATCACAGTCAGCACTGTGGTAACTACGAGTCAATGATATATGGTTCAGATGTTGTCTCCGTGTGATGATGAAGTCCAGCTGGTGCCAATGGCCGGATCTTGGATGTTTCCATGTGACCTTATGCATCTCTTTTGTTTTAAAAAAAGAGTTTGTAATACATAGGTCATTACTGGTGCAATGCTCCAGCAGCCTTTGCCCATTTTCATTCATGCGACCGATGTTGTATTTTCCAAGGCACACTGGCCATGAACTTGAGTCCTTGCCCACACGAGCATTGAAATCACCGAGCATATAAATGTAGTCAGATTTTGGAACTGCCTTGATCACGGAGTCTAACTCCTCATAGAACAAATCCTTCACATCATCAGAGGAATCGAGTGTCGGTGCATATGCAGTAATAATGGTGGCAAACCCAAAAGAGGTTGCCAAGCGCAGGGATAATAGTCTTTCATTTCCTCCTGCTGGAATTTCAATCATTCCCAGTAGCGAATTCTTCACTGCAAAGCCCACACCGTGTTGCCTTTTTTCTGCCTGCCCTCTACCCTTCCAGAAAAAGGTGTAGTTGTTTTCCCTGAGTGACCCTTCCTCAGCGAGGCGAGTCTCCTGCAGGCCAGCAATATCAATGTTAAGACGATTGAGTTCGGCATCAATCACAGCCGTTTTTCTCACATCGTCAATATTGGTCAAGTCAGTGGAAAATCCTGGACACATGGTTCTCACGTTCCAGGTTGCAAGCCGTAGCTTGAGGTTTCTATTTTTATTTTTGTTTGTACCTGGTGCATTGGTTTTACAGCCTGCGATTCAGATTTTGTCCTAGCCCCAAGCACCCATTGAAGCAGGCAGGCTGTGGCGGATCAGCACCCAATTGGCTGGGGGCTGCCCAGCTTGAGGCGGGCGGTAGCTGATCAGTGACACCTATAGGTGTCTCCCACCGTCAGAGGCAACGCGTGGCGCCCCATGTCTACGCCAACTGACAAGGACTTATAACCCGTAACAGTTGCCTCTCGCTTTGATTCCGAGACCAGTTAAGACCAGGGATGGAGTTATTGCCTCTCCATAGCACAAAGCCTGGGCTAAAATATAGAGATCATGTGTTGCCCATGCAGCATGATCCCTCTCTCGGCCCGCCTAGTTCACTCCAGAGGAAAGGTAACACCCCTACATCTGGAACAAGACAAGCTGCAGAAGCTGCCGGATCAGCAAAGCAATGCTCTAACTGTCCGCCTGTCGGAGCTTCGATCCTAGACCAGTCGCCAACCAAGGCTTAGGGCCTGGTCTGCCCTGCCATGACAATTTTGTCTTTAGCTTGCATTTCCTCGCACCAGGGTAAGGCTTGTACCCTCCCAATTGCGCTCTTCCGCCCGAAATCAATCAAGGGCTGCAGTATCTGGCTGTTTACCGCAAATCAGTCCTGCCTCTTATGATCCACAGTGCCGTAAACCCCTACCGCTGTTTTATAAATAGTTTCCTTAAGTTTACTCCACTTTTCATTTACTGTACACTTTTCTGATGTATCAGTGAAAGAACTTAATAAGAACTTAATAATAGATAAAACCAACACTAAAGCTATATGGAAAGCAATTAATACCTTGACAAACAAACACAAATCATCACAATCGTTACCATCAAATCAGGTTGCATGTGATCATTTCAGTAGTTTCTTTCAGTCCGACATAAACCAACTGAAGGCTGAAATACCAGATGTGCCCCATGACATATCTTTATTATCATCATTCTGTGAGATCAAATGCTATGGAGACATTCCCACAAACATACCGCTAATGACGACCACTGAAGTATGTACTCATCTCAGTAACCCAAAGAACAATAACGCATCAGGACTAGATGGAATCAGTAATAGGATCCTTCACTATGCTGCATCGGCGATCTGCGAGTCACTAACTTTTATATAAAATAATGTCTCTCCAAAGGTCACTTCCCATCAGCCTTTAAAATCTCTAAAGTGTATCCTCATTTAAAAGCTGTTCCATTATACGATTGTATCATGAGTAATTATAGGCCAATTTCCATATTATCCTCACGATCCAAACCGCTAGAAAAGCACATCCACAAAACAATACTAGAGCACTTAGTTCGCCACAACTAATAGCTGACAGTCAGTCAGGATTCTGGCCAAAATTTCCTGTCATACGGCCCTAACAAACATGATAGAAAACTGGCATCAAAATATTAACAACAATACTCTATGTGGAACGATGTTTATAGACTTTAGAAAAGTATTCGATATGATAGATCATACTATCCTAATATTATCCTTTTATCGTTTCTTTACCTTTTTATCGTTTCGTTTCTTTACTTATTCAGTCGTCTCTGTAGAGATTTGTTCGCAGCAGACGAGCATAATCTCCGGCGGGCCTATTCTCGCCAGTCGCGAGAGCTGCACAGTGTTAAAAAAAAAACAGCACCAAAGACAATAATAATGGTAAATTATCTCGAACGACAACTAGCCACAATGTTAAACATTGCCTCAACGAGTCATGTATTTTTGATTATTTTTCATGCGTTTTAATGCTGATTGTTCTTTTGTTGTCAAAGAAGTGCTTCATAAGAGATGTTGAATGAAAGAATGTATGAGAGGAAATACAGAAGAAGGGCAGAATGTCAGGCAGGCCTGCATGCCCAATTCTTAACCCTTTGAAAATAAAGATTTTTGTTTGTTCGTTCGTTGGTCTCAGTCTAACCCTTGCAACAACCAAAGAATGATCCATATCACAGTCAGCACTGTGGTAACTTTGAGTTAATGATGTATGGTTCAGATGTTGTATCCGTATGATAATGAAGTCTAGTTGATGCCAATGGCCGGATCTTGGTTATTTCCATGTGACCTTATGCAGCGCTTTTGTTTTCAAAAAGGAGTTTGTAATACATAGGTCATTTCTGGTGCAATGCTCCAGCAGCCTTTGCCCATTTTCATTAATGCGACCGATGTTGTAATTTCTAAGGCACACTGGCCATGAACTCGAGTCCTTGCCCACACGAGCATTGAAATCACCTAGAATATAAATGTAGTGCGATTTTGGAACTGCCTTGATCACGGAGTATAACTCCTCATAGAACAAATCCTTCACATCATCAGAGGAAGCGAGTGTCGGTGCATATGCAGTGATAATGGTGGCAGAACCACAAGAGGTTGCCAAGCGCAGGGATAATAGTCTTTCATTACCTCCAGCTGGAATATCAATTATTCCCAGTAGCGAATTCTTCACCGCAAAGCCCACATCATGTTGCCTTTTTTTCTGCCTGCCCTCTACCCTTCCAAAAAAAAAGGTGTAATTGTTTTCCCTGCGTGACACTTCCTCAGCGAGGCGAGTTTCCTGCAGGCCAGCAATATCAATGTTAAGACGAATGAGTTTGGCATCAATCACAGCCGTTTTTCTCTCATCGTCAATATTACATTAGAAGTTAGTGCTATGATTAACTGTTGCTTAAGCTTATACTTTCGTAAAGGGCTATATCTCATTGTCACATTAAAAACTTGAAGGTTTCGATCGATGACAGAAAGTCGCGCCAAATGTCTACATACAGTCAGCATTTCTTTAATATGTTGTTGATCGAGGAGGGACTATAAGCGCAATCCGTCTGCAAGGCGGCAGCCATCCTTTGAAGTGATAGACGGAATGTCTGGGCAGAAGTCGGCTAGATCTTGTGTTGTGGGGAAATTATTCTCTGGTTCACAGGCGGGCAAGACTTTTGTTGTACGGGAAACAGGTTCCTAGATGAAAGCAAAATAGACTGCGGGTTGTTTCCACCCAGTCTAAACAGGAGAGAGAAAAATAGATTCTAGACGGTCTAGAATCTAGACAGTTTTGTGACGTCATTTATACCCAGTATAAAAACAGTGAGGTAAACAACTTCTGGGTTAGTCGACCAAAAGTTGTGAAGCGCTACGGACCGGTGCAATATTCCTTAGTTGTTTCTATAGAGAGAGACTATAGTGTCTATTGTTGATGTATATCGGCGGACATCGATCCAGTCTGTGATTTCATAGTCTCCATCTACAACAGGAATAACTATATGATTCCACTCGATTCTTCCACGTTATTCTACCAAGAAGCTAGCAACAAAGTCATAGAAAGTGATGGCTCGAGTATTGAAGGCAGAGTTTACTGAGAGGCTTTTGCACTGGGCCCATAACCCAGATGGTCTGCAGGAACCTGGCCTCTGCTGAGCAGGAATGATGATTATAAATGTGTTTCTTAAGTGATAGTTTACATCACAATAAATTCAGGACACTGAAAATAATACTTGTACCAGGAACACTAATAGATATAACTACATGGAACAGTAACATTGTGTGTTAACATTGGGAAAATCTTGCAAGAAGTGACATATGAACATTTAAGTTTTTCAAAGTTACATTAATAATATTTGTAGGATTCTCTTATCACAGAACATTTAATGAACATAGTAGTTACACTGTGTGTGTTAGATAGATGATCAATATTGGACTGTTTCCACTATTGAAGACCAAGCATCCGGAGTGTTCACGAGCTATCTGAAGAAGTCGACACTTGGCCTGAGAGACACATCACTTGGGTGAGGTTTTCTGTCCCTGATATGGTGTTGTGGTGTGGCCAGTACGATGATGAAGCAGACTGTGTCCCTTGGCTGTTCAGGTCTGATTCTGCATACACACTAGATTATACGACAGACATTCTACTCAGACACTTTGCACACACATGACACTTTTCTCTATTAAACTAAATTGTTGTTTTGTTAGAGCCAGTGTTGTTTAGTGTGTTTTGGGAAAAGAATGAGAGGGGGCTTGATACAGTAATAAAAGAGAGAGAGGGAGGGATCCAGGGATCGGCGGGGTTTTGTGGACAGAAATCAAGAAGATCCTCAAGATAGTGATATGGGGTTAAAAGGATGTCGTTGTTGATTCCCCTCACCCCAGGGACGACATATATTATAAAATAAAATGCGACAGAGCACAAGAACGCTTACATAAGAAATAATTAGCAGAATTAGAATTAGCCAAAGCTACCAAAGTCAAAGAATTAGAATTAGCTGAAGCTACCAAACTCAAAGAATTAGAACTAGCTGAAGCTACCGAAATTAAAAAAATTAGAATTAGCGCAAAGATCAGAAGAAACCAAGCTGAAAGAAAAGCAATTAAAGATTGAGTCGCAGACCCAGTTGAAAATGAAAGAACTAGAGGTTGAGTCACAGGTGCATATTGCAACTACTAAACTAAAAAGTAAGGAAGAAGAAAACAAGTTTAACAAATATAAAAGCGTAGTCAAACCCTTCTGCCAAGGGGATTCAATTTCAGCATGGTCAGAGAACTTCGAGTTTCAAATGAAATAGCAGGAAGTTTCAAAAGAACATTGCGCCATGATCTACATGCGGAATTTGTCATCAGAGCCTTTAAAAGTCATTGAATCGATTCCTCAAGAGCTTAGGAAAGATTACGTACTATATACATCAACGAATCATGCAACACTTTTTGTTAGATGCACTAGGTTATCAGGTACAGTTCTCAAAATTAAAACCGAAAGCTAACCAAACGTTCATTGATTATGTTTCTCAAGTTCAGGATATTTACAATAAGTGGCTGAACGCTGCAAAGATGAACAAAAGCTATGAAAAACTCCGAGATTTTATGAAAATGGACAAGTTCATTTCATCAATTCCAACTCCATTTGCTAAATTTTTACAACAGTCTGATGTTGAATCTTTAGAACAATTAGAAAAAAGACAACAACAGAAATGAGGTTTCTGAGAAGAATACTCAACGTATCAAGAAGAGATAAGATCAGAAATGAAGAAATCAGGACTAAAGTAGGGGTTAAAGCTGCTCTAGATTTTATTAGAAAGCAGCAAGTCAAATGGTTTGGCCATGCAAGTAGGCTACCAGTCAACAGCATGCCACAACAAGCAATGATGTACAGACCAGACGTTCATTGATTATGTTTCTCAAGTTCAGGATATTTACAATAAGTGGCTGAACGCTGCAAAGATGAACAAAAGCTATGAAAAACTCCGAGATTTTATGAAAATGGACAAGTTCATTTCATCAATTCCAACTCCATTTGCTAAATTTTTACAACAGTCTGATGTTGAATCTTTAGAACAATTAGAAAAAAGACAACAACAGAAATGAGGTTTCTGAGAAGAATACTCAACGTATCAAGAAGAGATAAGATCAGAAATGAAGAAATCAGGACTAAAGTAGGGGTTAAAGCTGCTCTAGATTTTATTAGAAAGCAGCAAGTCAAATGGTTTGGCCATGCAAGTAGGCTACCAGTCAACAGCATGCCACAACAAGCAATGATGTACAGACCAGATGGAAACAGAGGAAGAGGCCGACCACGTAAACGTTGGACTGAGGGAATAACAGAATCCATGGGAATGTCGATATACGAAGCCCATAACCGGGCACTCTCACGAAGTTTATACTTCACCTCGACACCGCAAGGTACAAGAGGAACATGATGAGATGAGATGAGATGAGAAAAAAGGGTTCAGCTTATTATTGTTCGAACTTGGATATTTTCATGTTAAACAACAACGACAACAATATAGTAGCTGCAGCAAACATCAAACCACAAAAACCTTTTAAGTATAGAGAGAAACAGAAAGCAAATGCACCACAATGCCCATATTACAAACTATCACATTTTCAATTTCAAATGTCTGACATGAAGCCGGAGTATCCAGCCCACTTAGATATGATGGTTAAGAAGCAACAGCGTAAGAGAAATGATTACAGACGGGTAGTAAAATGCTTCTTTTGTAAAAGTTTGGGACATTATAGTTCTAAATGTGTTAGTCGCCAGAGGTTAAAGAGTGTGAATGCGGTACTGGTTGATTCATCTTCTGAGAGCGAGGGTGAGTGTGAGGAAAATCAAGGAATGGAAGATAATGCTCTTGCAGCAATTGATATACTAAATTATGATAAATGTCAGACATGCCATACATTTTATGAGGATGGTGTATTAGAATGCGGCCATACAGTCCCGTTTTCAGGTGAAAACGTCAATGCAGTAACTTCCTCCAGAGGAAAATTAATCTTCCATAATGGTATAGTTAATGACAAACCTTGTTAGGTTTTGATTGATTCCGGCAGTACTATAATTGGCTTAAGGAAAGAAGATTACTCAGAAGATTACATAGGCTAATTTGTAAATTGCCGAACATTTTCTGGCAATGTGGAGAAATATCCACTGGCTACAGCACACATTTGTACACCCTTTCTATCAGGCACATTTACTTGAGCGATTCTAGACAATCCTTGTACAGATCTGATTGTAGGGTGCTTACCAGATATAAAATACTGTACCGCAAATGAAATTAAGGCCTGGGAAGAAACCAACCTGAATCAGGCTAATGCAACAACAATGTCTGTAACAGCAAAAGAACAAGATGATCTGCAAAATGTGACATTGCAGATCATTTCACCAGATGGTACGGTGAACAGTAAGACCACAGAAGAGTTCAGACAAGCGCAAGGCACAGATGTAACGTTAACACCCTATTTTAGATTCATAGGAGAAAAACAAAAGCAAGGAAAAATGCTTCATAATGTTTTATTCTTAAAAATGACATACTGACACGGTTATATAAAAGAGATAGCCATGAAATTCAACAAACTGTACTGCCAAAGAAATACAGCGGTACAGTTTTACGAATCGAACACGATTCGACTTTTGCTGGCCACATGGCGTACGAAAAAACAAGAGCCAGATTCCTTTCACAATTCTACTGGCCTAAATTTTGTAACGATATTAAAAAGTATTGCCAGTCATGCACCATTTGTCAACACTTGGTTAAAAAAAGGAAAACATGTCATAGCAGAGGTTCAATCTACAAGACTAGCCTCAAGAACTTTCGAATGTGTCGCCGTCGACTTAATTGGACCTGTGAATCATACATCTAACAAAGGCAATAGATTATACTGACTCTTTCGGATTTTTGCTCACGTTGGCTCGAAGCGGTTCCAATGAAGTACATCATTTCCAAAGATGTAGTTGAGGTATTTTTGCATCTTTTCCCCCGATTCGAATTCCCACAGACTATTTTGTCCGATAGAGGGACACAATTTATATCATCTGCTACGTAAGCTGTTGCGAAATTATTAGGGATCAAGCAATGCTTCACGACCCCATATCGACCGTCCGCAAATGGGATCGTAGAAAAGATCAACGGAGATTTGAAGCATATGCTATCAAAGGCGACAGACGAGAACCCATCCGACGGGGACACACTCCTACCAACAGTGCGGTTTGCCTACAGAGAAGTCCCGCAAGCAAGCACGGGATTCTCACCCTTTGAGCTTATTTATGGCGCAAACCCGCGTGGACCGCCGAAAATCTACAACGAAATGTTAACCAAAACCTCAAATAACCAACCACCACCATCTCCATATGATGTAGTAACAGACACACGCCATAAAATCATGAAAGCGTGTACAATAGCGAAAACATCTTTGGAACAAAAAGGGCACATGTACCGGCAATACGCAAACAAAGGTGCAAAAACCTTGCAGTTAGAACCTGGCCAAGATGTGTTGTTATTACTGCCTGATAAGAGTGATTTGTTGTCAACATCATGGCAAGGGCCATTTAATATACTTAGGAAGATCTCTAATATTGATCATGAGATATCTTTAAATAACAAATGTAAAATATTTCATGTCAACATGTTAAAACCATACCACTGTAGACAGGATCATCAAACAGATGACGAACATGCTGCAACCACTGTAATCAGTCAGACAGACGATGACGACAACGAACTACCAATACCGACAGTCAACGACACAACGACTATTGACAGCATACACATTGTAAAACCAACAAAAGTTGAGTTGGCATTTGATGAAATTGAATTTCTAGGCCATAAAATATCCAAAGGCCAGTTGAGCACAGATGACAAAATCGTGACCAGGATCTTAAATCTCACAATGCCTACCACTAAAAAGCAAATTAGAAGCCTATTAGGCGTGGTGAATTATTACAAGTTCATACCGAACTTAGCACAAATCGCCAGTGTTTTTTCCCCTGATCTGTTAAGATCAACCTCGAAAATTGATGCACAGAGTGCTACTTTAAAGAATGCAATGCCACAACTGAAATATTACTTCTCCAATGTTGCCATTTTTCGCTTACCTAATAAGGATCTTTCGTATACCCTCAGGACGGACGCCAGTGCCACAACGATATCAGGCGTGTTATTCCAAACCTACGATAACATAAACCATCCAATAGTTTATGTAAGTAGGAAACTTACCCCAACAGAATCGCGCTATGGCGTTTCTCAGCTTGAGGTCCTCGCAATTGTGTACTGCGCCAGTAAATTGACGAAATACCTCGCCGGGACACACTTCCTCATCGAGACAGACAATTCCCCGGTGATGGTGATCGAAAAAGGACAGCCCAAAAATAATTGTATTTACCGATGGGCCCTTTTTCTACAGAACTATTCGTTCTCCATCAGACACACATCAAGGGCTGGAAGGACACTATTGCAGACTTGCTTACGAGACCTTCGGACCTTCCAGTCGAGCAGATTAACGACACGACGACGTCTCCAGTCATCTATAATGTTAGTTATTTTAAATATATAGTTTAGATTAGATTTAAATAGTTAAGATTATTTTATTGAAGTTGCATATCCATGTAAATTTTCCCCATCAAATAAATAATAGCTAATTACTATACTATAACTATACTTTTTTTGTTTGAGTAAAACAACCTTGTTCTAAATATTAGTACAATTCGTTTCTCATGCAACAAATTTACAATACTCTTAAAATAATTTTCTTAGATAACTAACTAATTGCATAAGAAGCATAAACATTGTTTAGATATAAGGGAAGTAAAAAACATTACAATATAGTCATTTATTGTTACTTAATAATATTTAAAAAAATTTACTACGTCTATTTGACGGAAACTATAAAAATTTAATTTAAGAATTTGGTTTTCCTTCTTACTATTGCCTAGCGCAATCAAACACTTATGTACATAAAATATCTTAAGTTTAAGAATACATAATCACATTTGTTAACTTAAAGATGTGCGTATTTTTGTTAAAAATAGTTCACACAATGTCAGAAGTGCTAAATCGAATTTACATATGATAAATATTTTTAACAATACATAGTTGTAACGCGTCGTCTTCGACGGCTCCAGGCAAATATGGCCAGGCAACGATGAGCAACATTAACCACGCTGTGGAAGAGCGGGTTAGCCAGTGCAGGCGTGGAACATGAACTCCACGCATGGATGCAACCCCAAATAGCAAGCCTTCAGAGTGGTGAACTTCAGACGGCTTGGGAATGTTATAGAGGACAGACGGTTTGAATGCGGCTCGAATTGTGTGTATGAACGCGTATAGATTGAAAGCCCGTATGAAGATAGGAGACAGTTCGCTTGGGTTGTAGGATTGTAAGTTGTATTGCATTGTATTATACTTGTATATCTATAGATTGAGTATGTGGTTGTTTCGGGATTTGATTTCGGTATCTATAGATTGTCTTTTGACATCGCTATTGTATTTGCGCGATGTATGCAATGATTGTAATGAGTGAGCAGCGTGAATAAAGTGTTTGAATTGTAGTTGTTGTGTGTCACGTCAAGTCATTCCGTGACCGTGTTTTGTATCACATTTTGTCAGTGTATACGAGCCTAGATTCTTGCTGAAAGCAAGACTCTGACAAGTGTGAACGTGGGTGCATCGTCCTTCGTGGATTATTTGAACCGATTGTAAAGTGTGAACGTGGGTGCATCGTCCTATTTGGATTATTTGAACCATAGATGTGAACGAGGATGCAGCGTCCATCTTGAAATTTGTTGTGAAATAGGTTTGAACATTGGTGTAAGCGGAAAGTTTTGAAAGAAAGCTACATGGAAAGTGAGTTGTTGATTGTGTTGAACAGACGACAATACGACTAACAAAAATACTTGACAGCATACAAACCCACAAAACTTAGTTGACATTGCATACACCACATAAACGTACATGTTCTAATTTCTCTTATTCCAAAATAAAGCAGGTTTTTGTGCCATCCGAACCCGTTGACGAGTAAAGTCCATTGTTTTTCCGGGCAGTAACAAGCGAGCAGCCACTCCATCATACAGTTCTCCAGAATCACTTGAGTATATTATTTTTTTTTCTAAATACATTTGTTAGACAGGTCTAAGCACAAGCTGTCGGTGAGCAATACTGTACAAATTTGTATATTTGATTTACTAACAACATAATTAATTGTGTGTATATTCATTGTATCTGACATATTTCACCATGTCGATATTGAATGATTTCATTGGTTTGAAAATGAATTTATCTGGTGAGGAATTGATAAATTGGAGTGAGAGAAAGTATGCAGAACATGTTCAACGCGAAGATAGAGCTGCTGAAAGAGAACTTAAAAAGGTAGAATTAGAAATGGCTATGAAACAGTCAGAACCTGCTTTGAAACAAGCTGAATTAACGGCCAAGTCTAAACAGGTGGAACTAGATGCGAAAAAGGCATAAGCAGATACTGCTTTAAAACAGTCTGAGTTAGCTGCCAAAACTAAACAAGCAGAATCAGATATTGCTTTAAAACAGTCTGAGTTAGCTGCCAAGACTAAACAGGCAGAAACAGAGGCCGAATTAAGAAAAGCGGAGATTCTAGCCCAGAGTAAAAGGGAAGAACTTGAAATGCAGCTGAAAATTAAGCAGCTGGAAGCTGAAACATCAACAGAGATAGTTTCTAGGAAGTCAGAAAGACTAGATAAAGAGTTTCAGTACAAAAAGTATCAAGGGATCGTCAAAAATTTCACCACGGGCGTCTGCATCGCAGCCTTCACCCAACATTTTGAGACCATCATGGACCATTATCAGATCCCAGAAACTGAATGGAACATCATATATATGAGAAGTCTTTCCGGGGAACCTCTCAAAGTGATAGAGACCATTCCCAAAAATCTTGGGAAAGATTATCAATATATCAAATCTAAAATTATGTCACACTTCCTGTTAGATGAAGCAGGCTACAGAGAACAGTTCAGTAAATTGGCTCCAAAGCCTTCTCAAACGTTCTCTGACTACATCTCAGTAGTACAGGATATATTTTGTAAGTGGCTGTCAGCAGCCAAAGTAAATGACAATTTTGAGAAATTGAAAGATTTAATTTTGAGAGATAAAATTATTACATCTCTACCACCACCATTTTCTAAGTTTCTGCAAGAATGTGAGTGTGAGAGTGTGCAACAGATTGAGAAACGAGGTTCGGCTTATTTCACAGCCAACAAACAGTGTTTTGCTCGTGGATTGACTGACACAAACTTTGTAGCAGCCGCTACCTATGACAGAATGAAGTCAGGTCCTTACAGTAAACAGAAAACTTTTAAGCAATCTGCTGATAAATATTACCAATGCAGATATTGCCATCTCCCACACAATGAAAGTGATATGTGTGACAAACACCCTGGGTACATTACTTACTTGCAAAACTATATTGATAAGCAAGATAAGGAAAGAAAGAGCTATAAACGACCAACCAAATGCTTCCTTTGTAAAGCCCATGGCCATTGGCGCCACTCATGTAAAGGCAAACAAATGACCAGAAAGGCTAATGCAGCCATGTTTGATAGCTCTTTCTCAGATGAAGAACATGTAGAAGATCATCCTGTCAACTCAGCTCATTCCATTGATGTATTTCACCTTGAAAAATGTACCATCTGTGATCGTTTTCATGAAGATGGCCTATTAACATGCGGCCATTTTATACCTATTGCCAATGAAGAAGCTAATTTGGTAATTAACTCCAAAGGTAAATTGAACATCCACCATGGATTTGTTAATGGAAAAGCTGCCACAGTTTTACGGGATAGCGGGTGTACTCTTATCGGTTTAAAGAGAGACTTTATTTTACCTTCAGATTATACAGGCAAACATGTTACATGCAGAACTTTCTCAGGTAACGTCGAGAAATACCCGCTTGCATGGGCATACATTGATACCCCATTTCTTACAGGAAAGGTTAAATATAGTGGGTAACCTTCCAGAGGTAAATGATATGCCACATGACAGTTTAAGATCTGCTGCCAAATTTATTGTTGATAATACAGTTTCATCTTCAACTGATATCACTGTTGACAATGTATTATCACCTGTGAATGAATGTATGTTTGCGAATTCATTAACTTCAACCAATGGTTGTATTGGTCTAAATGTAACATCACCTTGCCATGTTGCTGATATTACAAATGCTGTAACTAGATCTGCTGCAAAAGTGCAAGATCAAATTAATCAGACAAAGGCTTTGGAAATGTTAAGCCCAGTTATATTACCTCCTAAGACCATGAGGGAGAATTTTATAACAGCCCAAAAGGCTGATGTATCTTTGCACAAGTATTTTAACGTAATAGGCCAAAAGCCAAGACTCACAAATAATGCTAGATGGCATTTTGCACTAAAAGGTGGTATCCTTACACGGTACTATACCAAAGGTACCAACACCACTGAGCAAACGGTGTTACCTACAGAACACCGCAAACAAGCATTACATCTAGCACATGACATACCCTTTGCAGGGCATATGGCTTATTCAAAAACTAGATCTAGATTACTTACCTAGTTCTACTGGCCTAAATTCTGCAGTGATACCAAGCAATATTGCAGAACTTGTGACATCTGCCAGAAGCTTGTTAAAAAGGGTAAACATCCGCAAGCTGAGCTTCAAATAACTGATTTAGCAAGTAGACCTTTTGAAAAGATCTCTTGATATAGTAGGTCCTCTAAACCATGTAACATCAAGAGGAAATAAATTCATTCTTACGATAATTGACTTCTGCAGTAGATGGCCAGAGGCTATTCCACTTAAGAACATAACTGCCAGAGATGTAATGGAAGTGTTCTTCCATATTTTTTCTAGAGTTAGGGTTTCCTGACACTATTCTCTCAGATCGGGGAAGTCAGTTCGTAGCCGCAGCCACTCAAGCCTTTACTAGAATGTTAGGGGTAAAGCAATGCTTTAACAGCCCATACCACCCCACTCTACAGGAATTGTGGAAAAGATTAACGGTGATCTTCAGCATATGCTATCCAAAGTTACCCAGGAACACCCTGAAGACTGGGATACTTATTTACCCTGCCATACTATTTGCATATCGCGAAGTACCTCATTCCAGCTCTGGTTTCTTACCATTTGAACTTGTATAAGGTGCCAAATCACGCGGCCCATTATCTTTGTACCATTCTATGTTAACTGAAAGTATAACTGTACATAAACCAGTATCATCGTATGAACATGTAACATCATTGCGTGATAGGATAATGAAATCTTGTGTGTTAGCTAAAGAAGCACTGAAACAATCAGGTGCTATTTACCGACAGTAAGCAAACAGAGGAAACAGGACAATAACATTGACACCTGGACAGGACGTTCTACTTCTATTGCCAAGCGACCGACAATTACTGACAGACTCATGGCAAGGACCTTTCAAAGTTCTAAGACAGATCTCGACTGTAGATTACGAGATTGCAGTTAAGGACAAACATAAAATATTTCATATAAACATGCTTAAATGATACTACACCAGAGACGAGGACCAAGACGAGACAGCAGCAAGCACAACAATAGTGGACCACACAGACGACGACGATACCGACGAGATACCGACCCCATCACTTGACACGATAAACAATCTACAGGACATCAAAATAAATCCTAACCTTACTCAGACAGAGACTGACAGTTGCAGACAACTGTTACAAGACTACAGCAGCATTTTCTCTAACAATGCAGGACAGACAGACTTAGTGCATCACCACATTATTCTGACATCCGACACACCCATAAAGTGCAGACCATACTCCATTCCCATACATTACAAAGACAAACTACACCAGGAAATTCTAGACTTAGAGAAGAACCACATCATCATTCGATCACAGTCACATTTTTGTTCACCGATCGTGATTGTGAGGAAAAAGGACGACACAATAAGACTCTGTGTTGACTATCGTAAATTGAACCATATCACACTGTTGGATTTAGAACAAATGAGCAACTGTGAAGACATACTGACTGAACTGACTGACTCACTATACTTTACGAAACTGGACATGACAAAAGGTTATTGGCAAATACCGGTACACCCTGACAGCATACAGCTGACAGCATTTGCCACACCTTGGGGACTATACGAATGGTGCAAGCTTCCATTCGGGATAGTCAATGCCCCGACGACTTTTGTACGGATGACGAGACTTCTTCTGACGGACATTACTAATATAATTTGTTACATGGACGACATTTGCATACATACGAGGTATATGACAGACCACGTAACGACATTGTAGCTGACATTTGACCGTATCAGACAACACAGACTGACAGTCAAACCATCGAAAGTCAACATAGCCTACCAGGAAATTTCATTTTTGGGCTATAAGATTTCTAATGGCTTTGTCGCAACTGACGATAACATCGTGTCAAGAATTCTTAAATTGTCGCTTCCGACAACTAAGAAAGAGTTGCGAAGTGTCTTAGGTCTGTTGACCTATTACAGACAATTTATGCCAAATTTTGCTGAATTGACCGAGTGTTTCACTAACCTACTAACAAAGAACCAACCTAACAAAATTGTAAACAGCGAATGCTTAAGACCTGCATTTTCAAAAGTGCTAGCATACTTTTCGAGTAATCCTATCCTTAAATTGCCAGATGTTAACACTATTTTCCGATTAAGAACTGACGCGAGCTCCGTAGCGATTGGGGCCGTACTTCTTAAAGAATACGACCAAATTCTCCATCCTGTGTACTATGTAAGCCGCAAGCTAAAATCCAGAGAACGAACTTGGAGTACGCCTGAGATTGAGGCGCTGGCTCTGGTTTATTCGGTAAGAAAACTATCCCGATTTCTCCTAGGTCGACACTTTATAGTTGAAACTGACAACAGTCCGTTGACAATTATCACAACTGGGTCTCCTACCAACCACAGAGTGGCAATATGGGCACTATTACTTCAGGAGTTCAATTTTGAAATAAGGCACATACGTGGCACACAGAATTCGATTGCTGATCTTTTTTCACGATGCCCTTACGACGTACCCAATAGCCAACTGGTGCCTGAGCGCACACTGCAGACACGAGTAATCTGCAGAATAATAGAACGCTCAGCAACGCAGCGAATAATGTAATCATTGCAGTAACGCTGTGCACAATTTGTGATAGGGACACCTTCCCAATGTAAATATATTGTGTATATTGTATTATTATTGGAATAACTGTGTTGAATACATGATTGGTATGTGTTAGAAAGGATATATTGTTTTAATTACATATGTAAACGGTTACGAACAGTACTACAGGACTCAAGACTTACTCTACGTGAACTGTTCAAGAAGCTGTATTACCTGCCACGCCGAGGTTCCCGACATATTTTAATCCGTGCGAAAGGAACTGCGACATCTTATTTCCACAAGAACACTTTAGGCCACACTTGGAAACAAATAGGTAATCCAGCTGCTGTTTTACGAACTGTGTACTCCATTTATTAAGAACATCCAGACGGGAGACATTGTGTTATCCACAACTGAACACAACAGCTGTGTACTTCCGGTGTTTATGAATATTAATTAGAAAACTAGCAGACTATAGATTAATTATCACAAAGAAGTGACGTTTTATATAAACTTTGTGATTTGAAAGTTTCCATATACGAATTGTATGTGAGTATTTTGATAGATGTGATCTCAGGATCATAAATTGATTTACTTGTTCACAACAGCGACATTGAGTTCACTTTTGTCAATAAGTATCAAATTATGACACTAAGAAATTAATTTACCAATGTAATTTATTGAATTTGAAAGTGTGTTAAAATTATCGCCCATAATTTTTGTACCAACCAAGGGAGACTATTGAGATTGTTGTTAACGTGTAATAGTTACAAAAACCACCCCCATGTTGCCGAATTGGTAACACGTCAAGATGACGTCAATTATGTATGGAGATAATTACCTAAGCTGTAGACCTACATAAGACTTTTCGACTAAATGAGGTTGGGGGTCTGATGTTGGAGTCATCTTATAGGGAGATGCTCACAGTCTGACATGTCGTGTTTGGTATTTTTCTTAAACTGTCAGGGAGGTGGTTGCGTGTTTCGCTGATAGCCACCGGACTGGCTGTGTCAAATTACAGCTGGGGGTAAGAATCCATCTAAGGGATAGTACTTGAAGAGTGTTGCGTGATAGCAGCAGTAAGGAGTGTGTGGATATAACTTGCAATTACCTACATATTTCAATATTAACCAATGTATCATGTCAGAGGACTATCAATGGGTCGATTCTGACAGGTTGAATGAAATGTATATAGTTTACATGACAGGGTTCCCCTTGTCATGAAAAGGAGGGCGGGAGAATGTCAGAATCTCCCCTCCAGTTATAACGCGTCGTCTTCGACGGCGCCAGGCAAATATGGCCAGGCAACGATGAGCAACATTAACCACGCTGTGGCAGAGCGGGTTAGCCAGTGCAGGCGTGGAACATGAACTCCACGCAGGGAGGCAACCCCAATTAGCAAGCCTTCAGAGTGGTGAACTTCAGACGGCTTGGGAATGTTGTAGAGGACAGACGGTTTGAATGCGGCTCGAATTGTGTGTATGAACGCGTATAGATTGAAAGCCCTATGAAGATAGGAGACAGTGTGCTTGGGTTGTAGGATTGTAAGTTGTATTGCATTGTATTATACTTGTATATCTATTGATTGTCTTTTGACATTGCTATTGTATTTGCGCGATGTATGTAATGATTGTGATGAGTGAGCAGCGTGAATAAAGTGTTTGAATAGTAGTTGTTGTGTGTCACGTCAAGTCATTCCGTGACCGTGTTTTGTATCACATTTTGTCAGTGTATACGAGCCTAGATTCTTGCTGAAAGCAAGACCCTGACAGAATGACTGAGTGAAAAGCGTACAAAAGAAGGCATGAATGTATTAAAAGAAGACGTGTAAATATTGGTGCACTTATTTGCACATATTCTTTGGCATGATTTGTCTGTCTTTTTGCAACACATGTGAACGTTTATTGGTGTTATACGTGTCGACATTAGAAATACATTATACCCCTGATTATAGATTCAAGAATCACAGTTCGGTGACTATCTCAAAAATTTAGAATACACCTTCATTTGTGAGATATAGTAACCTACCTGATGACACTTGAAGAACAAAATTACACATATTAGAAACATATACCTATGTTTGTAATTAACACACACATTAGTAGTAACAGAACATGTAAACTAACATAATACGAACATATAACGTGCAAACACCAATTACTAAGAAGGGGAGATTACACTGATACAAGGGACATAAGGGATTAATAAAGGTTATGACTCCACAAGAGAAAATCTACCAACAAGCGGGAGTGAGATAGGGATAAATCAGGTAACACAGATCTTGAACAAAGATGTTGAGGTAACATTTTATGGAGGCCGTGGATTAAATATACATGATTAGTCTCCGTTAAAAAAGATACAATTGTTTCGGGGCACGATTTTTTGGGTGTATGAGAGGTTTTGCATTGAATGGGCAACCATTTATATAAGATAATGATACCTTGGTCCGTTTAACAGCCTCCAGTAGTAAAATGTAAGAGAGTAAAGCGACTTTTTAACATATCAAGACTGCTAAGCTGATGATAGACCAGTGGGTAGATGCTTCAACAGTGTATCATACTCTTATAAATCACAGTTGTACCCAACAAAGTCACGGACGGATTACCACAACCCACTGACAAATTAGTCAGACTAATTTTAGATTTATAGACAACTCATCTCATCTCATCTCATCGTGTTCCTCTTGTACCTTGCGGTGTCGAGGTGAAGTATAAACTTCGTGAGAGTGCCCGGTTATGGGCTTCGTATATCGACATTCCCATGGATTCTGTTATTCCCTCCGTCCAACGTTTACGTGGTCGGCCTCTTCCTCTGTTTCCATCTGGTCTGTACATCATTGCTTGTTGTGGCATGCTGTTGACTGGTAGTCTACTTGCATGGCCAAACCATTTGACTTGCTGCTTTCTAATAAAATCTAGAGCAGCTTTAACCCCCACTTTAGTCCTGATTTCTTCATTTCTGATCTTATCTCTTCTTGATACGTTGAGTATTCTTCTCAGGAACCTCATTTCTGTTGTTGTGATGTTTCTTTTCTCTTTTTCTGTCATTGTCCAGGTTTGACATTGGTAGCACAGAGTTGGTAGGAAGATTGTGTTGTAAAGTGCTTTCTTAGTAGTTATTGATACATGTTTGTTCTTTAGTATTGGTGCCATTTGTCCAATGAGTTGATTTGCCTTATTGCACCTATTTTCGATCTCGTCTTCTGATCTGCCATTTGATGATATTATACTTCCTAGGTACTTGAAGCTCTTTACTTGTTTCAAGGGATGTTCGTTTAGGTGAATTGTTGCTGTTTGTTCTTCTTTAGTTATAGTCATTACCTCTGTTTTGCTTGTGCTAATTTTCATGTTATGTTCCCTACACATTTCGTTTAGACTATTCATGTGGTCTTGTAATTCAGCTTCTGATTTTGCTATTAGTGCTTGGTCGTCCGCAAACAGGAGTTCTCTAATGGTTAGATTTGCAGATGGTTCTTCTTCTGTGTTCTCGTCATGCGGTATTCTTGCTGTCTCTGCTTGGCTGGTTTCTTTACATATGTTGTCTATATATGTTATGAACAAGAGAGGGGACAGGACACAACCTTGTCGTACTCCAGATCTTATGGTGAAGGGTTCTGCGTGTCCTCCAGTTGCTTTCACTATGCATTCACTGTTGTTGTATAAACTTCTACATAGGTTTGTTAGATGTGTACTCACTCCATATTGTTTAAGGATTTCCCACAGCTTGTTTCTATCTACCCTATCAAATGCCTTTTCTTGGTCGACAAAGGCTAAGTAGAGGGTTTCATTGAATTCAATTGATTTTTCTATAAGTTGTCTAAGAGCAAAAATGGCGTCTGTGCATCCTTTGTTTTTCCTAAATCCAAGCTGCGTTTCGCTTAGCTGGGGTTCTAAAGTAGTTCGTAATCTTTTTTCAAGAATTTTGCAAAATATTTTCCCAGTATGACTCAACAGTGAAATGCCTCTGTATTGTGTGCAATCTCTTTTGCTGCCTTTGTTTTTCCAAATTGGGATAATTATGGCGTTTCTCCAGTCTCGTGGTGTCTGTTGTTCTACCCAAACATGGTTGAATAGTCTATGTAGCCAAGCTGTTCCTACTTCCCTTGCTGCTTTAATTAGTTCATTTGGTATTTCATCCTGTCCTGGTGATTTGTTCAATGGGGCTAATCTGATGGCTTCTATAATTTCTTCTTTTAGTATGTCTGGTTCTAGTTCCTCGGTGACATCTGTGTAGGTATCTTGAATTCCTGTGACATCTGATGGGATGTCATCTGATGGGATGTTTATAGACAACATTGTGTCACAATTCTTAAATGGAATTTGGTGACACAATACTGGGGGAGCATGTCAGAGTGTTGGGGAATAGAGACAGGACATATAGAGGGCAAGGGACATAATAGAGACAGGACATAGGCAGGGAGGCAGTGATGTCAGTGACAGAACATCTACAGGACCAGAGAGATATGATGGACAGGACATAGATAAGGATGCAGAGATATCATAAGACAGAACATCTACAGGACAATAGAGATATTAGAAACAGGACATAGGCAGGGACAATGAGATGTCATAGACAGGACACAGACGGGACAAGACCCAGTTATAAAAGGGGACACAAGTCTACGGGACTCTGTCCTGGATTGACTAGACAGCGTTGCACTGTACGACTCGACCCAACACGGGCGGACAGCAGTACGACGTGACTGTTGAGACAGCCCGGTTGTCTCGAGAAACACGGGGTCCAGTACCACGACACCAACCGGTCAGCGTGAGGAAAGAGCAGACGGAGACTCAACGGTTTAGGGGAAGGATGCTTGTGTTTCTGGAGCCAGTGTATAGTTTTTGCGGTAGTGCTAGCTGGCGTTGCCATATTTGAAGATAACGACTATTTGAGTGCTGTGATATTGTGTGTGATTGCCCGAGTGCTATAATTGTTTGTTAGCCAGCACTTATGTATCTAATGATTTAACTGCCTTGTGTGTGCATTGTAACGATAATCAAGTTCTCCTGAATAAATATTGCTACCACATGTATGACTAATATTTTCTTGAGTGCATGTGAAGGATTTAAGAATACCTGTGTACGTGAGATGTTGACAGGCAAGCAGGACAAAAGATTAAGAACAGCCTGGTGGAACAAAGAAGTTAAAGATAGCATATCCAAAAAGAAGGTAGCATTCAAAAAGTGGATCACAACTAAATCTGAACATGACTATATTACTTATAGAATAGCACGACGTAATGCCAAACGAACAATTAGAGCATCTAAAGATGAATCCTGGAGAATATACGGTGAACAGATGGCGACCCTTAGTAAAGACTGCCCAAGAGAATTTTAAAAACGTGTCACCACAATGAGAAACAGAGATGCATGCTACAACCCAACCACCATCATAAACAGCAAAAGAGGTATACCAATATTTAATCCACAACAAAGACTAGCAAGGTGGGCAGAATACTTTCAAGAACTACTTAACCTCACACATAACATAGTAAACCTCACTTTTGTGCCTAAATGCCAGGGACAGCAAGAACCAAATTTCATAACTGCAGAAGTCAAAGCAGTTATACAGAAAAGTCCTAAAAATAAATCACCAGGTCCAGATGGAATAACCACAGAAGCTATTCGGGTCTGTGGGGAAACAGGAGTTAAATGGCTAACAAGACTTTTTAATATAGCATGGGAAGAAAGAAAAGTCCCAGATGATTGGCAACAGGCAATAATAGTACCAATATGGAAAAAGAAAGGCAATATGAGAGAGTGGCGAAACATACAGAGGTATATCAGTCCTGAGCCATATAGGGAAAATGTATGCAAAACTATTGGAACAAAGAGCCAGACCATTAGTCGAACAACAATTAAGCAAAGCACAATTCGGTTTTCGGAAAGGTAAAAGTTGCACTGATGCATTATTTACACTTAGAGACAAATATGTGAAAAAAAACTATCGAATATAGTGACCTGCAGAATATTGTGTTTGTAGATCAGGAAAAGGCTTTCGATAGAGTAGACAGATGCAAATTATGGACCATCCTTGAAGACTATGGGATACAAGGGCAACTGCTAGAAGACATCATAGCCATGTACCACTCGAGCTAAAGTGCAGTAAGAACACAAGAAAGTATATCAGATATGTGCACAGTCAATACAGGAGTGAGGCAGGGATGTGTGCGCTCTCCCCTGCTATTCAATATCTACATGGACAGAATTTCCAAAGAAGCAAGTCTCGACAGAACAGATTAAGAAAAATTAGAACTATTTACTCCAGATGAAACAACTGACCCACAGTTAACTTCTATTTGCAGACGATCAGTGCCTGTTTTACAGCGATGAGGGAAGACTACAAAATCGTATTACTAATCTGAGTTCAACCTGCAGCAGATACAATATGAGTATAAACACAGCCAAAACCGAAGTCATGCAGATCGCCAGGCCCATTAAGTATACAGATAAATAACACAACTCTGAAACAAGTTAAAGAATTCAAATACATTGGAAGTATGATCACAGAAGATGGCAGATTGGACAGAGAAATCGAAATCAGATGTCTCAAAGCTAGTGCACTTACATATCAACTATCGCGCTTACTGAAACATCCAAACATACCCATGTTCGCAAAACGACAGATAATAAACAGCATATTCACACCAACTCTATGCTACCAATCTCAAACTTGGACTTTACCCAAATTACACCTTCGCAGAATCAGCACCTGCGAGATGAGATGCCTGAGGAGAGCTGCAAACCTAACAATCCGAGACCGTGTAAGAAATGCTGTTATCAGACAGACAGTGGGATCAACACCTTGTGCCACATTTATTGAAAGACAGAAGATCAAGTGGTTTGGCCATGTCGTTAGAATGCAACATAAGCAACTACCATCACTGGCCTTACATCAAAGATCATCTGCGACGAGACCACGAGGACGTCCAAGAAGAAAATGGATTGACGACATCAGAGACATTGTACAACCACACGGAATGACACTATCCAGTGACGCCCACCGGGCGCTGGAACGCAAATTATTCCTTCCCACTACACTTGACGGCAGAAGTGGATGATGATGATGATGATCCAAAGGTCTGAAAACGGTATCCAGACGCCGGCAAAAACCTCTAGATCTGGATATAAAATATCTAGAATGGCAACCCTTGTTCGAGTCGACTCGACGCGCTATCGAGATCAAGTCGCCTTATCGTTTAACGCAGAGGATGCCTCGCGTTAAAAGTGCCGCACAGAGACATGCGCTTTATGCAGCCGGGAAGAAGAAGGGAGAGGCGAAGAAGACTGCTGCGACTGCTGTGCTCGTTTCTTCAAACAGCAGCAGTCCTGCTCCGACATCAGCTGAAACCGTTCCCGTTGCAGAAACCATAACTACAGCCAGCAACAACCGGGAAGCTATCAACACTAAGGAGATGCAGCCCAATATACCAGAGACCTCCACACAGGAGGAAACTACTACTATAGACTTCACCGGCAAGATACTACTGAAGCAGACAAGCGTGGGAGAAGCTAAATTGTCGGCGCTACCAACGGACAAGATAATCAGTCTGTTGGAAAACGAGCTCGGAAGAAACAGCATCGGCCAGCTGCGCAAACACCGGATGGAGTAGTGGTCACCATCAGATTGCGATGTATGTAATGATTGTGATGAGTGAGCAGCGTGAATAAAGTGTTTGAATAGTAGTTGTTGTGTGTCACGTCAAGTCATTCCGTGACCGTGTTTTGTATCACATTTTGTCAGTGTATACGAGCCTAGATTCTTGCTGAAAGCAAGACCCTGACAGAATGACTGAGTGAAAAGCGTATAAAAGAAGGCATGAATGTATTAAAGAAGACGTTGTAAATATTAGTGCACTTTTTTTAGCACATATTCTTGTCGATGATAATTTGTCTTGTATTTTTGCAACACATGTGAATGTTTATTGATTTATACGTGTCGACATTAGAATTACATTAATACCCATGTTATAGATTCAAGAATCACAGTTCGGTAACACATCTCAAAAATTTAGATAAACCTTATTTGTGAGATGTAGTAACCTACCTGATGACACTTGAAGACCAAAATTACACATATTATAAACATACACTTATGTTTGTAATTAACACACACATTAGTAGTAACAGAACATAGTAAACTAACATAATACGAACATATAACGTGCAAACACCAATTACTAAGAAAGGGGAGATTACACTGATACAAGGGACATAAGGGATTAATAAAGTTATGACTCCACAAGAGAAAGTCTACCAACAAGCGGGAAGTGAGATAGGGAGAAATCAGGTAACACAGATCTTGAACAAAGATGTTGAGGTAACATTTTATGGAGGCCGTGGATTAAATATACATGATTAGTCTCCGTTAAAAAAAGATACAATTGTTTCGGGGCACGATTTTTTGGGTGTATGAGAGGTTTTGCATTGAATGGGCAACCATTTATATAAGATAATGATACCTTGGTCCGTTTAACAGCCTCCAGTAGTAAAATGTAAGAGAGTAAAGCGACTTTTTAACATATCAAGACTGCTAAGCTGATGATAGACCAGTGGGTAGATGCTTCAACAGTGTATCATACTCTTATAAATCACAGTTGTACCAACAAAGTCACGGACGGATTACCACAACCCACTGACAAATTAGTCAGACTAATTTTAGATTTATAGACAACTCATCTCATCTCATCTCATCATGTTCCTCTTGTACCTTGCGGTGTCGAGGTGAAGTATAAACTTCGTGAGAGTGCCCGGTTATGGGCTTCGTATATCGACATTCCCATGGATTCTGTTATTCCCTCCGTCCAACGTTTACGTGGTCGGCCTCTTCCTCTGTTTCCATCTGGTCTGTACATCATTGCTTGTTGTGGCATGCTGTTGACTGGTAGCCTACTTGCATGGCCAAACCATTTGACTTGCTGCTTTCTAATAAAATCTAGAGCAGCTTTAACCCCCACTTTAGTCCTGATTTCTTCATTTCTGATCTTATCTCTTCTTGATACGTTGAGTATTCTTCTCAGGAACCTCATTTCTGTTGTTGTGATTTTTCTTTTCTCTTTTTCTGTCATTGTCCAGGTTTGGCATTGGTAGCACAGAGTTGGTAGGAAGATTGTGTTGTAAAGTGCTTTCTTAGTAGTTATTGATACATGTTTGTTCTTTAGTATTGGTGCCATTTGTCCAATGAGTTGATTTGCCTTATTGCACCTATTTTCGATCTCGTCTTCTGATCTGCCATTTGATGATATTATACTTCCTAGGTACTTGAAGCTCTTTACTTGTTTCAAGGGATGTTCGTTTAGGTGAATTGTTGCTGTTTGTTCTTCTTTAGTTATAGTCATTACCTCTGTTTTGCTTGTGCTAATTTTCATGTTATGTTCCCTACACATTTCGTTTAGACTATTCATGTGGTCTTGTAATTCAGCTTCTGATTTTGCTATTAGTGCTTGGTCGTCCGCAAACAGGAGTTCTCTAATGGTTAGATTTGCAGATGGTTCTTCTTCTGTGTTCTCGTCATGCGGTATTCTTGCTGTCTCTGCTTGGCTGGTTTCTTTACATATGTTGTCTATATATGTTATGAACAAGAGAGGGGACAGGACACAACCTTGTCGTACTCCAGATCTTATGGTGAAGGGTTCTGAGTGTCCTCCAGTTGCTCTCACTATGCATTCACTGTTGTTGTATAAACTTCTACATAGGTTTGTTAGATGTGTACTCACTCCATATTGTTTAAGGATTTCCCACAGCTTGTTTCTATCTACCCTATCAAATGCCTTTTCTTGGTCGACAAAGGCTAAGTAGAGTGTTTCATTGAATTCAATTGATTTTTCTATAAGTTGTCTAAGAGCAAAAATGGCGTCTGTGCATCCTTTGTTTTTCCTAAATCCAAGCTGCGTTTCGCTTAGCTGGGGTTCTAAAGTAGTTCGTAATCTTTTTTCAAGAATTTTGCAAAATATTTTCCCAGTATGACTCAACAGTGAAATGCCTCTGTATTGTGTGCAATCTCTTTTGCTGCCTTTGTTTTTCCAAATTGGGATAATTATGGCGTTTCCTCCAGTCTCGTGGTGTCTGTTGTTCTACCCAAACATGGTTGAATAGTCTATGTAGCCAAGCTGTTCCTACTTCCCTTGCTGCTTTAATTAGTTCATTTGGTATTTCATCCTGTCCTGGTGATTTGTTCAATGGGGCTAATCTGATGGCTTCTATAATTTCTTCTTTTAGTATGTCTGGTTCTAGTTCCTCGGTGACATCTGTGTAGGTATCTTGAATTCCTGTGACATCTGATGGGATGTCATCTGATGGGATGTTTATAGACAACATTGTGTCACAATTCTTAAATGGAATTTGGTGACACAATACTGGGGGAGCATGTCAGAGTGTTGGGGAATAGAGACAGGACATATAGAGGGCAAGGGACATAATAGAGACAGGACATAGGCAGGGAGGCAGTGATGTCAGTGACAGAACATCTACAGGACCAGAGAGATATGATGGACAGGACATAGATAAGGATGCAGAGATGTCATAAGACAGAACATCTACAGGACAATAGAGATGTTAGAAACAGGACATAGGCAGGGACACTGAGATGTCATAGACAGGACACAGACGGGACAAGACCCAGTTATAAAAGGGGACACAAGTCTACGGGACTCTGTCCTGGATTGACTAGACAGCGTTGCACTGTACGACTCGACCCAACACGGGCTGACAGCAGTACGACGTGACTGTTGAGACAGCCCGGTTGTCTCGAGAAACACGGGGTCCAGTACCACGACACCAACCGGTCAGCGTGAGGAAAGAGCAGACGGAGACTCAACGGTTTAGGGGAAGGATGCTTGTGTTTCTGGAGCCAGTGTATAGTTTTTGCGGTAGTGCTAGCTGGCGTTGCCATATTTGAAGATAGCGACTATTTGAGTGCTGTGATATTGTGTGTGATTGCCCGAGTGCTATAATTGTTTGTTAGCCAGCACTTATGTATCTAATGATTTAACTGCCTTGTGTGTGCATTGTAACGATAATCAAGTTCTCCTGAATAAATATTGCTACCACATGTATGACTAATATTTTCTTGAGTGCATGTGAAGGATTTAAGAATACCTGTGTACGTGAGATGTTGACAGGCAAGCAGGACAAAAGATTAAGAACAGCCTGGTGGAACAAAGAAGTTAAAGATAGCATATCCAAAAAGAAGGTAGCATTCAAAAAGTGGATCACAACTAAATCTGAACATGACTATATTACTTATAGAATAGCACGACGTAATGCCAAACGAACAATTAGAGCATCTAAAGATGAATCCTGGAGAATATACGGTGAACAGAAGGCGACCCTTAGTAAAGACTGCCCAAGAGAATTTTAAAAACGTGTCACCACAATGAGAAACAGAGATGCATGCTACAACCCAACCACCATCATAAACAGCAAAAGAGGTATACCAATATTTAATCCACAACAAAGACTAGCAAGGTGGGCAGAATACTTTCAAGAACTACTTAACCTCACACATAACATAGTAAACCTCACTTTTGTGCCTAAATGCCAGGGACAGCAAGAACCAAATTTCATAACTGCAGAAGTCAAAGCAGTTATACAGAAAAGTCCTAAAAATAAATCACCAGGTCCAGATGGAATAACCACAGAAGCTATTCGGGTCTGTGGGGAAACGGGAGTTAAATGGCTAACAAGACTTTTTAATATAGCATGGGAAGAAAGAAAAGTCCCAGATGATTGGCAACAGGCAATAATAGTACCAATATGGAAAAAGAAAGGCAATATGAGAGAGTGGCAAAACATACAGAGATATATCAGTCCTGAGCCATATAGGGAAAATGTATGCAAAACTATTGGAACAAAGAGCCAGACCATTAGTCGAACAACAATTAAGCAAAGCACAATTCGGTTTTCGGAAAGGTAAAAGTTGCACTGTTGCATTATTTACACTTAGACAAATATGTGAAAAAAAACTATCGAATATAGTGACCAGCAGAATATTGTGTTTGTAGATCAGGAAAAGGCTTTCGATAGAGTAGACAGATGCAAATTATGGACCATCCTTGAAGACTATGGGATACAAGGGCAACTGCTAGAAGACATCATAGCCATGTACCACTCGAGCCAAAGTGCAGTAAGAACACAAGAAAGTATATCAGATATGTTCACAGTCAATACAGGAGTGAGACAGGGATGTGTGCTCTCTCCCCTGCTATTCAATATCTACATGGACAGAATTTCCAAAGAAGCAAGTCTCGACAGAACAGATTAAGAAAAATTAGAACTATTTACTCCAGATGAAACAACTGACCCACAGTTAACTTCTATTTGCAGACGATCAGTGCCTGTTTTACAGCGATGAGGGAAGACTACAAAATCGTATTACTAATCTGAGTTCAACCTGCAGCAGATACAATATGAGTATAAACACAGCCAAAACCGAAGTCATGCAGATCGCCAGGCCCATTAAGTATACAGATAAATAACACAACTCTGAAACAAGTTAAAGAATTCAAATACCTTGGAAGTATGATCACAGAAGATGGCAGATTGGACAGAGAAATCGAAATCAGATGTCTCAAAAGCTAGTGCACTTACATATCAACTATCGCGCTTACTGAAACATCCAAACATACCCATGTCGCAAAACGACAGATAATAAACAGCATATTCACACCAACTCTATGCTACCAATCTCAAACTTGGACTTTACCCAAATTACACCTTCGCAGAATCAGCACCTGCGAGATGAGATGCCTGAGGAGAGCTGCAAACCTAACAATCCGAGACCGTGTAAGAAATGCTGTTATCAGACAGACAGTGGGATCAACACCTTGTGCCACATTTATTGAAAGACAGAAGATCAAGTGGTTTGGCCATGTCGTTAGAATGCAACATAAGCAACTACCATCACTGGCCTTACATCAAAGATCATCTGCGACGAGACCACGAGGACGTCCAAGAAGAAAATGGATTGACGACATCAGAGACATTGTACAACCACACGGAATGACACTATCCAGTGACGCCCACCGGGCGCTGGAACGCAAATTATTCCTTCCCACTACACTTGACGGCAGAAGTGGATGATGATGATGATGATCCAAAGGTCTGAAAACGGTATCCAGACGCCGGCAAAAACCTCTAGATCTGGATATAAAATATCTAGAATGGCAACCCTTGTTCGAGTCGACTCGACGCGCTATCGAGATCAAGTCGCCTTATCGTTTAACGCAGAGGATGCCTCGCGTTAAAAGTGCCGCACAGAGACATGCGCTTTATGCAGCCGGGAAGAAGAAGGGAGAGGCGAAGAAGACTGCTGCGACTGCTGTGCTCGTTTCTTCAAACAGCAGCAGTCCTGCTCTGACATCAGCTGAAACCGTTCCCGTTGCAGAAACCATAACTACAGCCAGCAACAACCGGGAAGCTATCAACACTAAGGAGATGCAGCCCAATATACCAGAGACCTCCACACAGGAGGAAACTACTACTATAGACTTCACCGGCAAGATACTACTGAAGCAGACAAGCGTGGGAGAAGCTAAATTGTCGGCGCTACCAACGTACAAGATAATCAGTCTGTTGGAAAACGAGCTCGGAAGAAACAGCATCGGCCAGCTGCGCAAGACACCGGATGGAGTAGTGGTCACCATCAACAAAAAACCAAAGACCACAGCACTTCTACAGCAAATTTCACAAGATGAGAAAGCCGTCATCCAGCTTCACCACGGCATACTACTGGAAGCCGCCCGGCACAACTCGATCAAAAGATGGGTCATCAAACGAGTCAAGACCCATCTCACCAACGACCAGATCAGGGAGATGCTAACAAGGGAGAACCGCAAGATCAAGATCACCAGTGCTGAGCGGATCATCGGGAAAAACAACATACCCTCCACAGTTGTCGTCGTAACATCGGAGGGCCGACTGATCCCTCAATACATTACATGGGACAAGAAAGACCAAGTACCAGAGCCATACATACCGAGAGTGCTGCAGTGTTCCAAGTGCCAGAAGTTTTGGCACACCCGTGCCACCTGCAAGAGTGATGTGGAGGTATGTAGGTACTGCTCTGGTCCCCATCAATATAGTCAGTGCCAGCATGCCAAGAACGACTCGGACTTCAGGAGGCCTAACACCAACAGAAAGTGCGCCAACTGCCTCGGCAACCACGGCTGCCCCTGCCACCAAGACAGCAAAGAAGCTATGAAAATCGCCATCAAGTCTAACCTACCATATAAGGAGGCCAGGAGGCAGTACGGGGCGACCAATCGACTATCCAAAAGCGACAAAGCACAACTGGAAGGCCAACTGAAGGACCTGAGAACACAGTTCAAAAGCATGGAAGAAGATAAAGACAAGACGCAAGAAACCCAGATAACGGCCGTTCAGCGCATCCTGGACGAACTGAAGCAAGTCCAGAAGAAGATAGAGCAGGATGTCGCTCGAATGGCCGCCATAAAAGCTGAAACTGACGAAACTCTATCGAAAATTCAAGAAGAAAGAGCAAAAACAGAAGAAACGCTGAAACAAATCCAGGAAGAAAGAGACCAGATAGAACTACTCAAGTCACAGAAAGAACCAGAAGATGCAAAGATCCAAACAGAAGACGAAGCACAAGAAGAAGAAATTGAAATCGAACTGGATGAGAACGGCTACCCAGACCAAGAGCAATTCTGTAGGGCACTTGCGAATCGCCCCACACCAAGATCGAACCATCGAGACGACAGACGAACGGGAAGGTTCGAAGACAACCCAAGACGGGGAAGGAGGAGGAACCACAGGTGGAACGACGATTGGTAGACTCCCTGAAGGAAACAGCACCATATGACGGGGTGGGTACACAATAACTCCAGGCCTCAACAAGTGCGCGACTCTGCCCAGACATGTAACACTTCATCAAGACAGGAACGAACAAAATCAGCCAACCAGAAACCAGGAAGCTGAAAACAAGCAGCCCGATCTACGAACCAATCAAAACAAGCCACACAATAAAGAACCCAACTACAACCAAACCGATATAGGCGGTTGAACGGGACCATTCGTAACTAGGAACGGAAACGGAACGGAACCCTTGTTTTATCGGCGTTTATGTCTGTGACGTCAGCTGCTAACTCGGTCGGTGACTAACGCTTTTGTGTATTGGCGGTGACGTCATTGTTTTGGTTGTGAACAACACACATCCGGTGGAACAGTATTCAGTATTTATCAAAAGAAAATTTTGGGTGAAAGGGCCAATATTCCAACAAATTTCAGACTTGAATTTATTACCCCCAAAGAACCCTCCCCGGCCAGCGTTATTCCAAAATTAACCAAAACTTTTGCCAAACCAATTCCCTCACTTAATACCGGGGCCTTTTAAAAACAACCCCTGGGATTTTTTGGGTGAAAAAATTAATTAGCCAATTTTTTCCCCCAATATTTAAAATTGGGGGGACTTATAAATTCCAAACCGTTTGGGAAAGCTTTACAAGCGAATCCCCGGTTTTCTCCCCGAAGGGGTACCCCCCAAATTTAAGCGGAGATAAAAATTTCTGGTTTTAAGAAAATTTAATTCCAGGGGTCCGGAAAACCAAGGGGAAAAAGGGAAAATTTTCTCGCGGGAAAAAATTTGGGGGCTGAAAAAAAAATTCGTTTTTTATTCCGGGGGCGTTTATTTTTAAAAGGGAAACCCCTTATCGGTGGGGCGGGGGGGTAAATTAAAGTAAAAAATTTTTTAAATTTTTCAAAAGGAGGGGCCGGAAAAACCTAATTAAAAATTTAAAATTCCCCAATTGGTTTTTTATTTCCTTTTTTAAAATTTCCGTGCCTTGTTTTTTTTAAAAAATTTTAAAAATACAAATTTTGGGGGGGGGGTAATTTTAAAAATTTTTTTATTTTTCCGGTTTTGATTGCGGACCAATTTTAGTTAAAAAAGTTTTAATTTTTTATTTAAATTTTTTTCCCGGAAAGTTTTCCCAATGAAAAACCAAAGAAAAGTAAATTTTCTTAAAAATTTTAAACTGGAAAATTCGCCCTTTCCTTTTGTTTATTTTTTTAACGGAAAAGTTGTCCTAATTTGGGCCTGCGGGGATAAATTAACGATTTTTTAATTTTTTAAGGGGTTTTTAAATAATTAAAAAATTTTTAAAAATTTTTTATTATTTGTTTTTATTCCTGCTTTTTAAATTTTTAAAAACTGTTTGTTCCAAAATATATTTGGGGGGGGAGGAAATTAATAATTTTTAAATTTTCCCAATTTATTAAAAATATAAAATTTTTAATATTAATTTTAAAATTTTTTAAAATTTGTATTGTGAAAGCTTAGAAAAAGTATCCATTTTCTTAAATTTACAACGGGTTGGAAAAAGGGTTTCTTTTTTGATTAAAATCTGAAAAATTTTAAAGAAGTAAAAAGTAAATTAAATGCTATAAATTAACGATTTTTTAATTTTAAAATATTTAATTAAAAATTTAAAAAAATTTAAAAAAATTTAAAAAACCCTAAAATTTATTTTATTTGGGGCCCCCCCAATTTTAATTTTGTTTAAAATGATGGAGCAAATTTAAAATTTTTCCCAACCCACAAAACCCAAAATTTTTAAATCTTATTTAAAATTAAAAATTAAGGGGGGTTTCAAAATTGCAAAAAAAGTTTTACATTTTTTTAAAATTTTCAAGGGTTAAAAGGCCCAAAATTTTTTATATTGTCAAAGCTTTAAAAAAACCCCCAAAAAACATTTTCGGGATAAAAATTTTTTGGTTTAATTTTTAGAAATTCCAGTTTTTTAAAAAAAAAGATCCCCAAATTTTTTGATTCCCCCTTTTTTTGTGTTTTAAGTGGCCTTCAAAATTAAAATTTTGCCTGAAGGCCACCGGAAAGTTTAAAACTTCCCCAAAAAAATTCGGGGAAAATTAAAAAAACCCAAAAACCAAGCACCGGGAAAGTTTCAAAATTCTGAAAAATTGAAAAAAAAAAAAAAATTTCCCAAAAACTTTCATTAAAAAACCAAAAAAAGTAAGTGACCCCTTTTCTCCAGCGATCAAAAAAAAGATGGCGGGAAAACCGGGCCAAAAACCTTTAAAAAAACCCCCAAACCGGAACAGCCAAAGGGTTTTTCATTCCTTTAATTTGGGGTTTTAAAAAAACAAATTAAGAAGCCCCATAAAAAAATTTTAACTAATTTTTACAAAATAAAAATTGGGGTTTATCTGCCTTAACCCAAGAAAAAACACAATTTAACGGAAGGTTTTATTCCGGGGCCCTTGGGGAAAACTTGTCCTGAAAAACCCAAATTAAATTTTTCCATTTCCCTTCCCTTTCACGTCATTCATTCCCCTTAAAAACTTTCCCAAAAATGTCAAAACACCACGTCATTTTTCCTTTAAATTTTCAAAAAAGGAAAAAGGTTGGCCTAATATTCCATGCGCAGCGATTAGTTAAAATCATCCTGACCTTTTATATAAATACAAATATATTTCATACTTACCGTAATTAATTTGTTTTTGGTGTTGTTGATAGAATCACATCAATTATAGATGTATTTTTGAACTTTGCCTACAATTTTAAATATATCTGGAAAGTTTCATCACAATATATTTTTTATTTATGAATGAAAAAGAACATTTTCTGCAAAGCGTGTCTTTGTGAATGGAGAAACGCATGGCCATGTGCCATGGTGACTGTGCATGCACGTATCGATCGCTATGGCATGTACACTTTCACTTTTCAACACTCAAAACGTGCAATTTGACCTACTAAAGTTAAAGAGAACACAAGTTTAAAGATTATTAATAATTTATTTGTATACTTGTACTATCTTTTAATCATTTAACATGATGAAATATATTTTTGAAGTCAGTTTTCATAATCACCAGGAAAGGATGGAATCACAAATCAAATGCTAATAGGACTAGGCACTAAGGCAAAAAAGAAACTACTAGCAGTCCTAAATTACAGCTGGAAGAGAGGAATAGTCCCACAGGCATGGAAGGAAGCTATACTAATACCAGTCCCAAAGAAAGGAAAAGACCTGGAAGAACCAAATGGCTATCGACCTATCAGTCTACTTAGCTGTGTAGGAAAATTAATGGAACGCATTATCAATGGCAGGCTAACATGGCATCTGGAAGAAAACAAACTCTTAACACCACACCAAGCAGGATTCAGAAAGTACAGATCCACTGAAGATCAAATTACCTATATAGCTCAGGAAATAGAGGATGCCTTCCAAGAGAAAAAACACACACTAGCAGACTGGATAGATTTAGAAAAAGCAGTTGATAAAGTATGGAAGGAAGGACTGAAAGTAAAACTACAAAAAATGCATGTTTGTGGGAAAATGTATAAATGGATCAGCCACTACCTTGAGAACAGAAGTGCCAAGACAAAAGTTTAAGGATAAACCAGCAAAATTATGCTGTTGGAGCAAGGTGTCCCCCAAGGAGGAGTTCTTTCACCAACATTATTCCTAGCATATATAAATGACATCACAGAAAATTTTCCAGCCAGAGTACACACATCATCCTTTGCAGATGACCTAGCCATATGGACATCTGAAGAATATATTAGTACAGCTAACAGCAGAATACAGCAAGCCTTATTAGCGCTAGAGGACTGGTCAAAATCATGGCTAGTGAAGATAAGTAAGGAGAAAACAACATGCACAGTGTTCTCCCTCTCAAATAAAATTCAGCAACCTAAGCTGGTATTGAATGGAAAAACATTGCGCCATGAAGAAAATCCAAACTATCTAGGAGTCAACTTTGATCGTCACCTGACACGGAAGACACAGGTTGAGACAAATCGAACATGAGCAAAGCAAAGAATGGCAATCATGAAAAAGCTTGCTGGTACAACGTGAGGAGCAGATGAGAAAGTTCTCAAGACGTTATATACTGGACGGGTGAGGCCAGTAATGGAATATGGCATTGCAGCTTGGGCAACAGCAGCTAAGTCAAACTTTAACAAAATAAGTAGAGTCCAAAATCAAGGAATGCGAATCATAACTGGAAGCCTGAAGACAACGCCTATTAATGAACTAGAAAAGATCACTTGTTTACAACCAATACAGGATAGAAGAGACAGTAGAGCCCAGCAACAAGCAAAAAAATTTAGAATATTGACACACCACCCTATGTATAACAAGTTTAATGGTTTTGGAAAGGGAAGACTGAAGCGTGGCAACTTTGTAGAAACTGCAAAATGAAAGATTAGGGCAGATCCCATACTTAACTTATCAACAGTCAAACCAATTTGCAATGCACACAAGTTCCCAGCTTGCAGACAGCAGCAACTGCCTGAGATGATAGAAAACATTCCTGGTATTGAGAAAAAGAACACCCAGAGTGAAACCGAAAGAATAATAATAACCCTAAACTACATAAAAGAACATTACCCAAGCAGCAATTGGACCCATGCATATACAGATGGATCAGCCAAAGATTCAATAGAAAATGGAGAAGGAGGAATTCTCCTAAATTAAAAAAATGGAGTGAAAAAAACACAGTCAGTGGCAACAGGAAAATTTTCAAGTAACTTCAAAGTGGAGGTAGAGGCTTTGAAAGCTGCAGCAGAAATGCTCTTGATGGAGGAAAATAAAGAGAAGCAAATACTATCTTCACAGATGCAGTCAGCTGTCTTAATACTGAAGAGCAAAAACAGCACAGAACTAGCTGACCTAAGAACAGCACTCCATGGTCTATGCCAGAAATCCCAAAAAGTTGTAATACAGTGCAGTATACCTGGAAATTAAGAGGCTGACAGACTAGCGAAAGAGGGTGGACAACTACCACAGCCTGACATAGACATAGCCTATAATGAGGCAAAGAGGTTTATAAAAAGCACTTATAGAACCAAATGGGAATCAGAGCATCCATCCACCAGAAGGATGATGCATATTACAAACTCGACCGAAGAGAACAAGTAGCTTCTTCGCTTGCCGGGCTTACCGCGAAATCCCTGTTAAAAACAAAAAAGGGCACCTGTTTTAAATTGTGGAATGGGAAAAACAGGAAAAACCCGAGGTTTTGCGGAGTATTTTTGGCCCAGCCCGGGTTATTGGGGCAAAAATGGGGTTCCCGCCGTTACGGCAACACTTTTTGACTTTGGGAGGAAATTTTCGTCCTTATTACTTTGGCCAAAAGGCCCCGAAGGGAATTTGCCCGGGCCTCCAAAGTGGAAGCGTCAAAGGTCCTTTGGGGCCAAAAATAAAAACCTTTGGGCCCTGGTTTTCCCTTTGGGAAAAACCCTTCCCCGGAAAAGTCCCAAATTTAAACTCCCACAGGGGGCATCCAGGCTGAAAAACCCTTGGTTTCCAAAAACCAAAAATGGGAACCCGGGAAAAAAATTTGGGGAATGGGTAAAAAACAGCCATTTTTGCAGGAGTGCCCTTTGAGAACCCGAGAAAGTTTTTGGCCCAAGTTATTTGGGAAAACCCCCTTGGGATTCAAAAGCCCAAGGGTTTCCCCGCCCTTTAACTACCAAATTTTTTGGCTTTTTAAAAAGGCCCCTGGGGGGAAAAATTTTAAACCCAAAATTCAAATCCAAGAAATGGGGGTTAAAAAAGGGCCCAAAGGCCCTGAAATGGAAAATTTGGCCCCGGGCAAAACCATTCGTGGAAAAACCAACAAAAAAATCACTTTGGGGAAAAAAAAAAAGGTGGAAAAAAGTTTTGGTGGCACAAAATGGTTTTTTGGTTTTGGATGAAATTTCCATTTACCTTTGGAAAAATCCGAAGAAAGGCCCCTTTTTGGTTTTTCAAAACCAAACCAATTTTCGGTTTGGGAAAAAAAGTGGTGAAAAAGGAAAGGAATAAAAAACCGGGAAAAAGGGGGTAAAACAGCCCCCTTTAGGACGTTGTTTTTTACCCAGTATGGGGACTTTTTTGTGTCGGCCTTTTTTGAAGAAGGAAGTTTGGTGGCCGGGGAAAAAAGCCCAAATTTTGAAAATTTTTTTAATTTTAAAAATTCTTTTCTTTCTTATGGGGCCCGTGGATTGGGGGGGTTTCACCCGGGAGAAACCTTCCAAGGAAACCCCTTTGGGGAATTTTTCCCGGTTAACAAAACCTAGAAGTGGATGTTCCCCCGGGAAAGGGAAAGGGGGAAAGCAGGGTTCCCCCTGAAAACAGCCAACAACCCCCAAACCTTCCCAAAAAAAAACCCCCGGATGGAACAGAAGGGGAAGAAGTTTTGGCTCTTTTTTCCCATTTAATTTTATTTGTTAGACCTTTTAAAACCAACTGGTCTCACCCTTCCCCAAAAGTTTTTGGAAAGGCGTTTTGGTTTGTTCCGAAACCACCAATTATCAGAAAATGGAAAAGGCGGGAAAAAGGGAAAAATTTGGGGAGTAAATTTCCTAAAAAAGAAAGGAAACAATTTTATTGGAACCCCCTTTTTAGGTCTTTTTTTTCCCCCGTAGGGCCCTTATTTGGCCATTTTTTAAAATTTGGGCCTTTCTTTTGTAAAAAGGGAAAAGTTTATGGTCTCACTTAAGAAGAAATAAATAGGGGGCCCCCCAAGGGGGGGAAAAATTTTATTTTTTATTAAAAATTTAAAAATTAAAAATATTTTAATTACCCCCAAAAAAAATCCTCCATGGGTGTTTGTTTTTAAAGGTTACAATTTGATGTGTCCCCCAATCAGCTGCACAATTAACTTTTTTTTGCTTAACCCGTAAGGTTTCCCCTTTCCAATTTTGGTCAAAGAAGTTTTCCATTTTCTAACCTTGATGGATAAGGGAAATTTTGTGGCCCCTTTTCCTTGCCCGGGGCCTTTTTGAATTTTTTTAACCCCTACCAGGGGCTTTCCCCTTTGGGTTACACCCTTCCTTCTCCCGTTGGCCAAAATTTGGGGCCCCCCCTCCTTTTTCATTTCCCCCGCTAACCTTTTTTTAAAATGGGGAAAAGGACCACCCCTGTCTTCCCAATATTTATTCTTTTTTTTAATTCCCCCTTCTTTTTGTGGTTAAGGCTTCCCCAATTTCCCAACCTTGAATTTTTCCCGACCAAAAAACTTTTCGTGTTCGTTTCATTTTTAAATTTTTTGCTATCCCAGTCCCCAGAAGCTTTTTCTCTTTTGGTCCCCACCCCAAAGGCCATTTGTTTTTTCCCCATGGCCCCAAAATGGGGGTAACGCAAGTCCCAAGGGGGTAGCAACAATTAATTAATTTTTAAATTTTAAAATTTCCAAAAAAAATATTAAGTAGTTAAATTTTAAGTTATTTTAGTTTTTTCCAACCCGTGACAATTTTAATTTAAAATTTGAATTTCCTTTTTTAATTTTTTTGGGTTTCCCCAAAATAACCTTATTGGATAAAAGCCCCCTTTTTCCCCACATTCCCTTCCCTTTTTTATTTTTTTAAAATCTTGGGACTTTACCAAAAAAAGGTTATTTCGCCTCAAAATTTTTTATGCCACCCCTTGGGGCCCTTTCTCCTTTTAGGGGTTAATAATTCTTTTTTCCTTCAGACCCTTTTCTTTTCCCTATTAAATTTTTTTCCCAATTTTTCCTTTTTTGTTTTAGGCTTCCCTTATTTCATTTCCCTGTGTTGGGGAAAAAAGGCAGTTTCATTTTTCCCAAAGGGGCCCAATTTATCCGAAACTTTTTTAGTTCAAAACAAAAATATTTGGGTTTTTTTGGGCCAAAAGGTCCAAAAAGTGGAAACTTTAAACCCTTTTTTTTTTGAAAACAACAATTAAGAAGTTTTAGTTTTTTTTTCCCAAAATTTAGAAGGCATTTTAACAATTTTCCTTTTTTTTCTCCCAATGAAGAAAAAATTAAATTTTAAAATTTTTTAAATTTTTTTGGGCCCCCAAAATAAACTAAAAGGGTTCCCCGTTTAATTTTCTTAATTTTGTTTGTATAATTTGTACCCCCGGGCTACAAATTTTACCAAAAGGGTTTAAATTCCCTTTTATTGATTGCCAAACTTTTTAATTCTTAAAAGGGGGAAAATTTGTAAAAAACATTTTGAAATCTTTTCTTAAGTAACCTAAAATTTTTATAATTTTCAGTTTTGATTTTCCCCTTTAAAATTTTTTAAAAAAAAATTTATGAATTTTTTATTTTTTACTAAACTTCAAAACCTTTCAAGTTGGGAAAAAAGGAGGTCACCCCAAAGTCCAAAATAGAGCCCGTGAACAAACAGGCAATAAGGGGTAAATTGGCCAATTGTAAAGTTTGGAAAGTCCCTTTCCATGTTAAAAAACCCCACAATTTTTGGGTTTTTTTTATTTTTCAAAATTTTAAAAAATTGAAAAGGGTTTTCCCTTTTTTTCTTCCAAAAGCTTAAAATTTGGATTAAAGGAAAACAAACAAAGAAAAATAAAATCTCTTTTTTTAAATTTTTAAAAATAAGGGATAAGGGGTGACCAAAAATTCCCCTACAATTTTCACAAAAACTTTCATTTTTTTGGGGCCCAAAATCCTTTCCTTGAAATTTAAAATTCTGAAAAGCTTTAAGTAAAAAGACCCCCTTTGAAAATTAATCAAGGGAAAAATAAATTTTCTTAAAAATAAAATTTTTAAAAAAATTTTGGGGGAAGTTTTTTTTGGGTACTTTTGGAAAACAAAACCTTTTAATTGGTGGAAGAACTCCCTAAAATCAAAGGGGACACCTAATCATCAAGGTAAATGAAGGCAATAAACTAACAAATTGTTGAATGTCCAAAAAGGTGTTTTCACCAAAACCCCCGATTTCTTTTTTTTATTTACTTAAAAACATTTAACCGCTTTCTAAACCAAATTTTTAAAAATTTTCCCCTTTCTTTTTTACCAACATGGGGGAAAAAAGGCATGGGGGGGCCGGATCCCCACAACACACCCCCCCCCCAAAACCCTTTTTTACTTTAAAATTTGTGTTTGTGGAAAAACCCTTGGGTATTATGGAAGGGCCAAAAAGATCAAATTTCTTCCCGTATAAATTTGGTGGTCTGGGGTCAACTTAATTCCCTTTTTGGAACCCTTCAACTTTTAAGACTTTTCAGAAAGGGCCTTTTGCCCAAAAATTTTTTCGCCTGATTTGGAAACCAAATAAAAATTTTGGGCTTGAACTTTTATCAACCCAATTTTTTTCAAATTTTTAATCACTTCACCCTTACCCGACTTTCTTCTTCAATTTTTTTTCCCTTCCCCTTACCCGACTTTTTATTTTGATTTTCATTTGAACATTTGGAACTTTCTTTCTCTTTATTCTTTTACTTTTTTTTTACCCATTGGGCTTTAACGGAGAAAAGCAAAGGGGCCCCAAAAAAAAAATTTTAAAAAGGGGTTATGGTTTGGAAAAAAAAAATTTAAAAAGGGTAAAAAAGATGGAAAGGGCCCTAATATGCCCCGGGCGGTTTGGGTTTGAATCCTGTTTTAGACCCCCAAATTTTATACGGGAAAACCCCCAATAAAATTTTCCAAACAAAATTTGGCTTTTTCCCCCCCGTAACCCCATTTTTAAAAACGGTTTTGTGCCTTAATTTTAAATGCAAAACCCGTTGTTAAACCCAAATTTTTTTGAAAGGAAAAAGTTTTAAACCAAGCCCTCCAGCAAAAACTTAAGGGGAAATTTTAAGAAAAAAAAAAGTGGGTTTTCCAATTTTGGAAAAAAAAATTTTAAAAAAATTTAAAAACTGGGGAATTTTGGGAAAATAAAAAATTTTGCTAAAAAATGGTTTTAATTAAAAAATTTACAAAGGGAAAAAAAAAATTCCAAAGGGTTTCTGCTCTGTAAAAATTTAAAAGCCTTAAAAATAAAAAAGCCATTTTTAAAAAAAAGGAAAAAAAAATTTTTAAAAAACTCCCAAAAAAAAAAATAAAAAAAAATGTCCCCAAAATCTAAAAAAATTAGAAAATAGTTTAGTTATTAGTTAGTTTTAACAGGGTCATCCTTATTTCACATCGAATATTCAAAAACCAAAGTTTTTGGAATTTTTCCCCTCAAAAATTTCCCCAAAAAAATTTAAAAAATTATGAAAGTTTTATTGTTGGGTTTTTCAATCTTCTTTGGCTTTTCCTTTTCCGGTTAGGTTTTTTGGGTTGGCCCAAAACCTTTTTTTTTAATTTTCGGTTCCCCGCGTTGCCTTTGGGTTTTGGAACACCTCTTTTTTTGGTTTTTCGCAAAATCTACCTTTGTAGAAAAACCCCTTTTTCCAAAAATATCCCGGGCCCCTGGTCCATAGTGCCAAGTCGCAGCATAGCTCATGACGCGAAAAACAGAAGGAGCAGAACTCTCAATCAGAAACGCGGATATAACTAAGAGACTAGCGCATCATGTCAGCTTTGTTGATCAATAGTTACGGGAGTGAGATCAGGGATTCCAACAGTGAAGCAGCGCAGTGAAAATTGTCTCGAACTTGGAAAAGAATATTGAAGAGCAATATGACATCATAATGGCCAACATTGATGGCAGAGGACAACGTCCAAAGTAGGAAAGATATAGGAGCCTGAAAAGAATAGAACGAAGGCAACAGATCCAGCCGAGACTAGATATACTACGGCAAGGTCAAACCTATGTTGATAAGGAATGACCGAAGGATAACGGCAGGAATCAATTAGAAGGTATAGTGTTTCAACGATTGATTACTCATATGTCATTACCATGTATACTACGGATTGTTAAAGACTGTTTGAAAACAAATTACAAGAGAAATGATTTTTATTGCCGGTCTTCAGTCCTGTTTGATTTGCCGTTGAGTTTTCCTGCTTCAAGTTTGTTGAAAGAGTGTCACACCCTGGACACCTTATTTGTTAAGGATTTTTACTGAATTTCGTTAAGACACTCTTCAGCAACATGGGGACTCATCTTACAGAAGTACAGGAAATCGAATGTTGCCAGCTCCTTTTTCTAGGATACGTTACTGCGGCAGATATGCAAGAAGCAAGTCAACTCCACCATTATTAGTTGGGATTTGTCAACATTTCATTCGTTACGGGCTGAGAAGCTGTCAGCTATTATTACCTATTACCAGCCACTGGACAACAAACTATTGACGTGTTTTAGTGCACTACTGCAGTTACACCGGAGCACCATACTAGTGGAGGTTGTTATCGACGAAATAGCAACAGTCAGGAATGTGAATCGAGAATACACAGGAGGTTGCCGGATATCACGGATTGTCTACACCGGACGCTTATTCATATATTTACACAGCAACGCTGATCGTCTTATCAACCTACAACAATACAGCAGTTTGGATACATTGGCACAAACACCAAGACTGGCACTACAACATATGTAGTATTTTATCACATACAGAATCAGGCCAGTATGAATTGTTTGAGATGATTGAATATTCTGTTGGGTGTTATCAAAATTGAAATTGATATTCATTGTTGATATGGCCGAATTACTTTTAACGTAGGTCGTAAATTGGGGTTGAAGTCCAGTATAGTTTATTTGTTTGTTTCTATCAGTGTTTGTAACTGAAATCTCTTGCTTTGCTCTTGAATTATAGCATTTTGATTCTCTTGACATTGGATTTAAGTTTATGCTATTGACACTTTGATTTGCTGTTTTTCAGTTGAGTTTGTAGCACATACAAATATACGGTTCATTGTATTAGCTATATAATTGACAAGATTGTCTTAAACATGTCTACATTTCAAGAATTTATGGACATAGGTGAAAGGTCCGGATTAACAGGCCAAGACCTCAGGAATTGGGCAAAGCTTGAATTTAAGGAATTCCAAACTCTGCAACGTGAGGAAAGGGTTGCAGCCAAAGCAGTAGAAAGGGAAGAGAGACAACTTCAAATAGATCGTGAGAAAGAAGAAAGAGAACTACAGATTATATTAGAGACGGAAAGATTGATGGCAAGAGATAAGGAAATGGAGTTGGAGAAAGAAAGACTAGTGGCGAGAGATAAGGAGATGGAATTGGAAAGAGAGAAACTTACTTTTGTACTTTTGAGAAGGAAAGCAAAGAAAAAGAGCTTACGTTTCAGAAGTTGAAGCTAGAGACAGAGGTATTAATGAAGGACAAAGAGATTGAAGGAAATTTGAAAGTTAAGACGCTGGAGATGGAAAAAGAAGCAGAGATTGCACAGACGAAATTACAATCGAAAACTGAAGATCCTATAAAAAAAATATCAAGGAGCAATTAGAAATTTTACACAAGGCGATTCAATCGGAGCATGGGTGGCTAACTTTGAGCTATTGGTAAAATTCTATAAAATTCCAGAAGAAGTGTGGCTCATCTTATTTCACCATCATCTTGGATTGGAGCCTTTAAAGGTCGTCGAGTTGATTCCGGAGAGTTTGCAGACCAATTACACATATGATCGAGATCGTGTATTGAGTCATTTTTCGCTAGACGAAGCGGGCTTAAGAACAAAGTTCAAAACCCTCACACCTAAGGCAAACCAAACGTTTCTGGACTACGCAGCTGAAACTGCATCTTTGTATGACAGATGGTTAAAAGCTGCAGAGGTGAATGCAGACTTTGACAAGTTACACGACCTAATGATCAGGGATAAATTGGTATCATCGGTCCCTGAATCGATGGCTACGTTTTTGATTGAAAACAAGTGTAAATCAATACCTGAGATCGAATCAAAGGGGGAGTCATATTATAATGCACATCGTGAGGTATTTGCCGACAATACACAACCAGAACTTGTAATAGGTGCAAGTGCAAACGTAGAGAGCCAAAGAGGTTATGATAAAAGTAACAGGTCTACACAACACAGAAACAGAAGACCATATCAGAACACACATAAAGAATCAGACAGACCTAGAAAGGGTCATTTCACACAATGTCCACATTGCAGGCTAAACCACATTTCATCGGAAATGTGTGACCGTCACCCGGAATATGCAGCATATTTGAAAGATCTCATTAATAAGAGGAGGAATAAATACGAGTCATACAGAAAGAATATCAAATATTTCTCGTGTTTAGCCTGGGGACATACCTCAAGGTCATGTGCGATGAAGAGAACGTGGAAGGAAGCAAATGCTGCATATATATTTACTAGTAGCGATTCGGAAGATACAGAAGAAGCACATGCGGCCATCATAGAACCATATACTAATGACAACCCAGAGAAAACAGATAAAGATTATTCAGATGAGGAGTGCCAAGGTACAATACAAGAGGCCAATGCGATAAATATTCAAAATGGCACACTAAAGGTCCACCAAGCATGGGTTAATGGTACACAAACCACATGCGTGAGTGACAGCGCCGCCTCTATTGTTGGCATTGACCAAAGGCTGGTGAAGGATCAAGATTACACAGGCAAAAGTGTTGCCTGTAGAACCTTTGGTGGCACAGTGGAAAAATATAGAATTGCATCAATCAATATACAATCTCCCTACTTCAAAGGGATAGTGAACGCAGCGGTGCTACCAAACCCCTGTGCCGGGGTTCTCATTGGAAACATCCCCAAGGTAAAAGATTACACTCATGAAGAGGCCATGAAATGGGAGGTCGACCACACCCCAACAAATGCACTCACCAGAGCTCAAGTACGTCGACAGAAAGAAGAAGAAGACAATGCACACTCCACAACCACACAAACCAGGCACAATACACAAGACATGTTAGTAGTAACAACTGACCTGGCCACAGAACAAAAACTAGATCCAACGTTACAAAAATGTTTTAAAAATGTGTACACACTTGCCAAAATTGCAAAACATAGTAAGTGGGAATTCATAATAGACAATAAGATACTTACCAGACTGTGAGGTTTTTTTGTGGGTTTATAGAGAATTACAGAAGTTCCAATGAGTGAAGTTCTATAAAGTATATCTCTCTATAAAAGATACAGGTTAGTAACAGCAAGTAGTGTCTAGAGGTATTGATATTTATTCTCGCATAACCCTTGTAGAGAAACCATTCAGAATTTTGGCTCATCGAGTACCCCCACTGTGAGAAATTAGACCTAAGTTAAGTTCTACACAGAATTATTTATTGATGATTTCTCTTCTAGGCCATATATATATATATAGAGATCTTGGCAGTTAGCCACAGTAACCAATGAAAGCAGTTCTCTCATCTTCCAGCTGACTGTGCTCTGATCGCCAACCTCATGTTTGATCTCTAATTATTTATTTCAAGTGACACAAGACACTTGGACAAATGATCACATTGACAATTGTACCATTGTAGTGAACATAACAACAACTGTATTTTACACTGGTTGAACAAGACAACATGAGAAGATCTGGACAACAGTTGGACAAACATTCACGAAGGAATGATCACACCAACAGATTAGACAAGTCATACATCATGGAAGATACTTGACAACAACCACACAGAACTTTCACAATCTCTGTAACCAACCACAACAGTAGAGTAACAGTCACCATGAAGATGCTTGACACCAGTTGGACAAGACAACCACAGGGACATATATCTCAAAACTGTTCTCTTACAACTAATCTTTTATTAATGTCTGATGAGGTCAAGTGAAGACTCAGGCTTCATTTTCTGCCAACAATTTACATCTCAAATATGTTTATATGCAAATTATAGTGACATTATCTATGAAAACCCAAACACATCACTCAACATCCCCACAGAACATTAACCTAAAACAAACCCTCCTCCTTCATCAAGATATCCTACACCACAACACTGTAATCATGCTATCACTTTTCCAACCGTCAAATGAGGAAAACACATGATAAACCTATAGCCGGGCACAAGTATAGGGACCTTCTGCTCCACTGGTCTGTTTAATCCTTTTAGCACCTATGATGGTGTTGGACAGCTCAGGTTGCAGTTCTCCCATAATGTTTCTCCAGTTCAGGCTATTCCCCACTTTGACTAGTCCGAAGCAAGTGACAAACATGTCCTTCCGAAGGGTGAGTAGACTGTTCGCAAAGTTGATAGTTTGGGATTAGTTTTACTTTTCAGTAGATGAAGATCTAAAAACTATTATGTCCCATCATTCTTCTCTGCCAGTCTATCTCCCACAAAAGGTTCTGATGTAACTGAATCACCACACTTAATTATCACTAATCCATTTTTGAGAATTTGCTCTATGTATTAACTTCTGCTCCTTTAGCTTTCAGCCAATATTAATAATAAGCTGTGATATAGTCTGCTCCAAGTGCACCTTTAATGTCCACTCTTAGCCAGTAGTGACATGCTGAAGACCAGGTAATCTCTCCTCTTAAGGTTTCTTCTTGAATTTATCTTGAAGATATAGCCTGGGGCTTTTACAAAATTGGAGAGTATCCCTGTTTTAGGCTTTTAATCAAGACTTTTCTTCAGTGCCATCTGTATAGGCCAGAATTAGTGGATTCAGGCTGACCATTTGCAACCTGTTGTTCATGTGGTACTTTATGGAGTCTTATTTTTCAGCTGGAGTTGAAGACTAGAGCTCAGGACTTCCCTGGAGTTGTCCTGGTAATTGAAAGGCCTCCCCCATCTTCCTCATTCTCTGTTAATAAACAAAGGCACAACATGTGTTTTACATCTATTGAACCATTGTCACAGTTATACAGTACTATCACAGATTCAGAGAGGAATGGGAGGGGAAAAGGAGTGTGATATTCGAACACCCGCCTCTCACTGATGATGAAGTGCAATTTTATTTGGGGGTTTGGGGTGATATCCTTTCTCCAGGTTCATCCCCAAAACCGTGAAGTCATAGGCACATACTCCTAATCAGAGGCAGCTTCACACAATTATCTTGTAAATTCTCCACAATGAGTAGATCACAGGGACCGGTGTACCATGAGAACAGACAGTGTGATTAAGCACCAAGAAGTAGGCATTGTATGGCAGAAATCATGCACTAGAATTGCCTTCACATGTGGAATACACATAATGAAAGAAAACATGAATTTTCCCTGACAAATAGCATGAGCCTTCCCATGTATTCAGCTGACAGACACTGTAGGTTATGCCACATATTGCTCCTCATTGGAATGTAGCTCATATAAACCTAAACTATTGTTGCAAAGGACCAGTGCATAACGTCAAAGAGAAACTGCATCCCAGGCAACTCTTTATGAGTGCTTTTGACAATTTTCCTGATCGTAATACTGTCACTAGACATTACATGGACTTTGTAATTTCTAAAGTGCAATGCAGTCCTGCAAACATGGATATAATAAGTGTCTTTACTTTTACAATTATGAGAAGTTAATTATATAATTATCATCTCATTCACTCAAACATTCTCAGCCATTATAAGGGAGAAATTACATGCAGTATATAGCATCACACATTCTGAAACATAACTGCCAAAGGTAACTCTCAAGAGCGATGTACAGTTTGGTTAAGAATGGTCATGATAGGCACTCAACGAATGTTCAGAGCGCACAAAGGTTTTGCCATATGCATTGAGCGTGGTTTACAGTCATAAGCATATGCAAATCATCAAATCAGACAGACAATAGACATGGTAAGAATGTTTCACTGCGGTAGACATGACAGGTTTTGAGCGGAAGTTTTAGAGTCACTGTACCGAAGTCCTGTCTTCTTTTTACATTTTCTCAAGAAAATACTCGGCCATTCGTCTCTCTCTCACTTCATCAGGTTTACACATAACATATTAAATGATTTAGGTACCTGGAGTGCAGATGACCACATCCTAAAGAATGCTTTTGGGCAAATTTTACCACTGCATCTTGAACACGTCCTTACGGGATGGAATCAAGGCTTCGACTGGCGGGCTAATTATGTATTAAGGAGCGTTACCAGCCCAAGGGTTACCCAATGAAATTGAGACCCCACCATTCATCTACCCTCTCTCGATCTAGAATCTACGATTCTATTTTTAGTTAGGGTATCACGACGGCTTACGTGGTTAACTACTGAGTATTGAGAAATGAAAATGGACTGGGGATGCGAACGTCTGAAGACATCATGCTACACAGACAATACACCAAAGGAGCGACACTCCTGGTACAAACAGTGTGACCAAACCCTTGCACTGGGTTAATAATTGGGAACATTTCAAACGTAATAGAATGTCCCCATACGAGCGAGAATAAAGTTGCCAGAGCACTCGCCAGAACCCAAGGTCACGAGATACAAGAAGACGAATATATGCAATTGACACAGGTTACTTCAACTATTAATAGACACTACCCTTTAACCTATTTGAAACATGGGATAACAAAAAAGGGAGACAACACAACAATACAAAAATGTCATGAGGTAAATAAAGTCAATAAAGCTAGGTCTCAGTTAAATGAAGTTGTTCCCGTGATCGTAAGTGGAATACAAAAACAAACAATCAAACTAACTCATCCGTTGACAAATAACAGCATTCAGAAACCACACAAAGAGACAACAAAAGTGATGGACACAGTGAACAAAAGTCATACACAATTGTGGAACGGCATAACCATGTGTATTTTCTGGATGATGATCTTAATTAAAGACACCCGCACTCACACTGATTGCGCGATTACAAACATGCACACAAAAGTCAAGAAATATGTCATAAAAATATGCGTACAAACAAGTAATTGGTATACAAACTATCTGAGTAAGTGCAAAGAACAATACAGAAAACAAAAACCTTTGGTCTTTGCTTGCTTGAATTATCGTTATTTCAGATATACCAAACTCATTTCATTAATGCAAATATGGTATATAGCATACACACGAGTAAAAACGATACCATGGCGCATATCAGCTAAGCTAGCATATAAAGAGGAAAATATATCTTCAGAAAAGACACTATACAAATGTCAAAAAGAGTATCGGTTGATACAGCTTCGTTATTCTTTTATTCGTTATACTATTCCAGTAATAAAAAGCGTCATTGTTAACAAACCTCACTTTGCTTATAAAAATCCTTACAATTTATTTATACCAACACCGGGAACAGGGCAAAACAGGTGTTGCGACATGTAAACAAGTTTTATATTAGGTTGCATTAAATTGTATGCAAATTAGATGAATGAAAGATGCATACACACGACACACGACACATCAACACATTACTAACATTAGATTGTTTCGGATATTCCCATTACAGTAAATACAGTCTTGAGCCTTGTTCATTATGCATTATATCGGAAATTTCCATACTAGAACAGAATATTAATCAATTTGTCCAAAGATCATAGGATATCAGCAATTCTGTTAATAAATGAACTAATAACTACGGTACAACTGCGATATTCATCAAATTCTTATTGGCAAGATACA
>JACEFZ010025742.1:0-63701 GCA_014155875.1 Cepaea nemoralis
CTGGGGTAGGAAAAACACGTCACACATTTTCTTCACATACACGTCTCATATACGTTACACTTTTATTTTAATAAATTACTCTTTATTAATTTCTAGAAGCAAGAGTTGTTGAGTATGTTGCGTTGGGGAAGTATGAGAGGGGGGCATAGTACGACAGTGTGAGAGTGATAGGAAAAGGTGTCCATAGGCTGATGGAGTGTGTTGGACGGAAGCTGGTGGATTCTCCAGAATATTGAGAGAAAAAAAAAATATTATAATGTGGGTGTCGACTCTCTTCACTCCAGGGACGACACTGTAAAGGAGGACACGACACCAGGAATAGGCACAACGTTTTCAAGCACAGGTGAAAAAGTGCTGTTCTCTGACCATATAGAGTTTAATGCCGTCCACAGCGAAGAGTAACCCTCGTGTGCGCGCAAGCACTATTCGTGTTATCTAAACGGGTGCGCCAGTACTAACAGCGAAGAGTAACCCTCGTGTTATCTAAAAGAGCGCGCAAGCACTAACACGCATGGGAAGCAGTGAGCTCAAGAATAATAACCGCAACATGTAGAACCACAAAAAGCAAGTACATATGAATGTAATCCAATGTTACGTACCAACAAATGACAAGAATGAATCATTTCAGAAGGAACTTTAAGCGAACTGTAAGCAGTCAAGGAAATCGAAATATCAAAATCCTAATGGGTAACCTGAATGCCAAGATAGAATCAGATAACTCGGGCTTTGGGAAGATCATGGTAAAACATGGACATGGGGTAACCAAGGAACATGGAGAGTTATTTGCTCATTTTTGCTCGGACAATCAAAACCACCAATTCCAAAAGTCAAAGTCTTGCTGCTAAATCGGCTCAAATAGTTTTTGACCACCTATTCCAACAGTCTACATTTTGATGCTAAAGAACTGTGTTTGAGTACCAATTCCAACAGTTTAAGTCTTGTAGCCACTTTAGTTAAAATTTCATAATTACGACTTCTGCTGTGTATTTATTATTGTAATTGACCATCATCATTATTTACTTTTGCACTATTGGTGCTTCCCTTATCTGGGCATATAATGCCTCATTGTGATTAAATCGTATTCGGCTAGAATCGCAAACACACCAACTCTCTTGAATGTTTCAATATTTGTTTGTTATACTCTCAACAAATGAAGATCGTAAACTGATTAGAGTCATTAGACGTAGACAGTCACAATTTTTTGGACATGTTATGAGAAGAAATGACTTGGAGAACTTGGTGACAACTGGCAAGATCGGAGGGAAGAGACTAAGGGGAAGACCGAGAAGTAGATACCTGGATGGCTTGGCCGCATGGCATGGTCGAGACAGAAACACGGAGCTGATCCACGACTCTGGTGATCGAGTGAGATTGCAGAACATGACCGCCCACGCTTATCGGCATGGCACATGATGGATGGATGGATACTCTCGTGTCACTGTCAGGCGTTTCCAATTTGCAAGCTGAGATAAATAATTAGCCACCATAATTTACTCTCAGCAGGCCACCTATAATGCAGTCATTATCTCGTATTTTAATTCCCGTGAGCTATCTCCTTTGTTTTCTCCAACTTTGCTATGACCTTATCTTTCGCCTGCGTGACTTGTTTTTTCCCCTCAGCATTAGGTTGCAATCTGGTAAATATGATATCACAAAACATGTGGAGGAAACATTACAAACCTAGGCATAATTCTAACCAGTCCGTATCATCATCGTTTGTCATGCCGATAAACGTGGGTGGTCATGATTTGCTAAATCACACGATCGTCAGTCTTGTATCAGATCTGTGTTCATGACCCGCTTATGCCATGCGACCAAACCATCCATGTATTTATCTTTTTGCCTTCCTCTTGTTCTTTTCTCAGCAATTTGTCAGTTATCATTAAGTTTTTAAGTGTATGTTTCCTCATAACGTGCCAAATACATCTCTACTAATTTCTCTAATCAGTTTACGGGTTTAATTGTTTCTTATAGAACTTGATCATTCGTTTTGATATTCATGATCCATAATATTCTTTGCATTTTCCTCAGAAACCACATGTCCACTACTATTAGATGTTTCTTAGTTTGTCTGCTCATTGTCTATGTTTCACGTGGATATAACATTATAGAACTTCAACACTCGTTTTTCACACTGCAATTTAAAGCTTTTCATTGGTCAGTGTGTTTTCCATCTTGCAAAGATTACTTTGCCATGGCGATTCTTCTTCTAATCTCTTCAAGGCACATTTCATTATATGTTATGAGTGTTCAGAGATAGTTGTATCAATTCACTTGTTAAAGATTGTCCCCATTTACTTGACATTGTGGTATTTCTTTCTTCTTGGAGACAATCGTAATCTCTGTTTTCTTACAATTTAACTCTAAAATGATTTGCTCACAGTAATCGCATCTACTAAAGGTTGCAGATCCTTTTCGTTGTGTGCAATCAATACTATATCATCTGCATACGTTATATTATCCAGTCCGCATCTGTGTCCGTCTCCAGTCGTCTTGCCATGCTCGCCACTGGAACCAGATGAACACAGACGAGAGAGTGAGGTCGACGGAGTTGCGCAACCACTTCCTCACTATAATCCAAACAAAAGCGCAAGTCATTCGTTCTTCATCAAATCACAAGATGCAATGAATGAATGGTCCTCATCATTCGTGATGGACGAACATCCATCCATTATCCAGTCCGTATTTGATGTTCTGAATCATGACTTGCTTACTTCCCAACATGCCTCTCTGCAGTTATAAAATTCCAGTGCCGGTGTACACAAAAATGGGGGAACATGTAGAGATACTAAAATAAGAATACACAAGGGAAGAGGAACTTTCATAATACTGAGAAATTTGTGGAAGTCAAAGGAAGATAAATTTAGCACCAAACAAAGGATTCTTAACTACAATATTAAATCATAAACGCCTTTGAATATAAGTGTTATAGACGAGTTCTAAAAATATCTTGGGTAAAGAAAAGAACAAATGCAACCATACTTCAAGAGTTGAATATTGAAGAAGGTTGGCTATTAAAGACGATAAAACAAAGAAAATTGAAATATTTTGGTCACTTGAAACGTCACGAAAGTTTGGAGAGAACAATAATGGAAGGGTATATGCCTGGGAAGAGAGGAAGAGGAAGGCCAAAGAGAAGATGGGTGCAGGATGTGGCGGATGATCTCCAGATGGGTGTATCAGACGCGGGACATCTTGCTTATGATCGAGAGGTTTTCCGGAGGGTTGTTATGGGAGCGAGGTTCTGCAAAGGACATGCTACTGAATGAATGACTATTGTATGAGTCAGAAATATGGAGAACAACTGAAAGAATTACTAATAATCTACAAACATTCACTCATTAGTGCCTGCGCAGAATATTGGGAATACAATGGCATGGCAGAATCACCAATGTAGAGCTCATTGGGAGAACTAACAATCCCAGTCAACCAAGAGGTGAAGAAAAAACCCCTGTGCTAGATAGGGAAAACCTGAAGACAATATAACTAGACACTCTCTGTCTGGAACCCACAAGATAGGACACACACTGAGAAAACCTGAGGACAATATAACTAGACACTCTCTGTCTGGAACCCACAAGATAGGACACACACTGAGAAAACCTGAGGACAATATAACTAGACACTCTCTCTCTGGAACCCACAAGATAGGACACACACTGAGAAAACCTGAGGACAATATAACTAGACACTCTCTGTCTGGAACCCACAAGATAGGACACACACTGAGAAAACCTGAGGACAATATAACTAGACACTCTCTGTCTGGAACCCACAAGATAGGACACACACTGAGAAAACCTGAGGACAATATAACTAGACACTCTCTGTCTGGAACCCACAAGATAGGACACACACTGAGAAAACCTGAGGACAATATAACTAGACACTCTCTGTCTGGAACCGACAAGATAGGACACACACTGAGAAAACCTGAGGACAATATAACTAGACACTCTCTGTCTGGAACCCACAAGATAGGACACACACTGAGAAAACCTGAGGACAATATAACTAGACACTCTCTGTCTGGAAACTACAGGGCAAACGAAGTAGTGGGAGACTTAAAGACACACGGAGTCCGGGAAGGTTAACGCGGTCAGCAAATGCCCGCAGAAGTCGGATGTGTCGACCCAACGGCGCAAGAACGCAGCTCTGCTGTAAACAGGCACAACGCAATCACATCCGGAAAAAAACTCTCCGGATGAACGCTGGAGAAGAACAAGAAGAAGGAGAAGAGAATTACAAAGATGAATAATTCAGAGAGGACATAAGGGGGGGGGGGGGGGGAGCTGCAGGAGATAGCAAGAGACAGGACTACTTGTCGTGGCTTGGTTGAGGACCTATACCTCAATGGAGGATAAAGAGCAGAAGACGAAAAATGTCTCCAAAACAGTAGGATGTATTGATTGTTTAACACAAGGCCCGCCTCCCAGCTGCACCACACAATGTCCACTTCTCGAGTAACAATAAGTTCATTATACAGAACTGCACTCTTGACTCTTGTATTCACCTGCTGTCACTTTCTCAATAGTTTCCTTTCTTTCACTAAGCCATTCATGGCATCATCCAATAATATAACTCAGAAAGTTTCTATCATAATTGCTTAGACATATATAGAATTCATACAATAGGAGGCCATCTTCACCTGCACACTTTTATGAACGCAGCCATTTTATAAAGGTCGGATGTCGACTCAAAAACATCCATGACTTTCATCTTGGATGTGAAAAGTGTCTTTCTGAACCCCTGTGACACACGGATGGCGAGATAAGGGAATCCACTATCAAATGAAAAGTAAGGCACCTTCTTCCATCTGATAACCTACGGTACATAATTGGGAACGTTTAAGTACCTGTTTAGCGCCAACCACCACCCCCACCCCCTCCCCCCACTCCAACTCTCTCCCACCCCCTTACCATGGTGACACGAAAACAGGGAGGATGTGGCGAATTGTGGTTGCGCCGCCGACGAATGATTGATTGTTGATTACGATCGCAATCGTGATGGAAGGCAGTGGGACGCTTTATATTGTCTGTAGTCACCGACCAGTATGGTCACTACCTAGAAGAATAGCAGTGCTCGACTACATTCTTTACAGATGAATAGATAATACATTATGGCAACTTTGGAAGAGCTGGGAGGAAACAGAGACGTGGTTCTTGAGACGAATGTTGGAAATACCTTGGATAGAAAGATAGACTAACAACCATTGTCTTGAAGAGGTTAATGAAAGTAGAACAATATATCAACAATAAGAAAAATACAAATAACATTCTTTGCCCCTATAATGAGAAATGAGACATTAAAAACCATGACGACAGGAAAGAGCAGCAGAAGAAGGGGAAGATGTAGGCAGATAGAAGTGTGATTGATAGACTGAGACAGTGGAAATGGGGAATATCATCAAAAGAATCGATCCAGAACACCAAGGTGCGGGATTTGTTTAGAAGCATAAACGCCTACGTCAGTTAACAGTCTGATGATGATGATGATGATGATGATGATGATGATGATGATGATGATGATGATGATGGATGATGATGGATGATGATGATGATGATGATGATGATGATGATGATGATGATGATGATGATGATGATGATGATGATTACACTATGATGCGACAACTCACACAGTTTTAGAATTAAAAGCTGTAATTTGTAGTAAGAAAAAGACTTTTAAAGTGATATATAGAGCTTTTACTATTATTTGCATGTGTAAGACGGCCACTGAGCAGACATGCTGAGAAATATCTAATGGCAGTGCAAATGTGGTTTTTCTGAATATTGCACACGAGCAAACTGAGCCATGGACGGACAGAAAAACGAATGAGACAGTCAGTCTTTCGGAAAACAAACGAAAATGTTATTAGTCCGTCAGTCAGGAGATCCCGGTTGGCATCCATGTTGAACCTAACGAAGTTCATCTGTCGGAGGTGAACTAAACAATTTGAGCCTGCTCACAGCGTGGTGACTATTTAGGACAGGGCAGCGGCTTTTATAAATTAGCTCATAAACATATAAGCCGCGGTGGCAAATTAGTTAGTGGGCTTGCTTGCAAAGACAGTGATCTAGGTTCAATCTTCAACAGAAGCAGGTTTCCCCCCCCCCCCCCCCCTTGACGAGTAGGTTCTGGGATGGACTCAGCTTTATAAAAATGATTACCAAGCAATTTTCAGAGTTGTCTGGGAAAGATCAGCGACGATGAAGGCAATCGACCACCCCATCTCATATGTTAAGACCTAACACTTTACAGCCCATCTCATATGTTAAGACTTAACACTCTACACCCGAGTAGCGGAATCTTCTTTGGGACTAACCCACCTCCCCTTAAGTCTTCCCGACAATACAAGCAATGGTACACACAATATAAAAACATGAAGTATAGAGCGGCTTTATAAAACTCAAAAATGAACATCAAATGACGTTGCGGCGACAAGCCTTCATCAGCAAATAGCCACAAGAAAAAACAGCAACATATAAACCACGAAGAAGACACTACATTAAATAGATTACGGCATAACAACAGGATGAGAAGAATGGGCAAATGAAAAACTTGTGCTGATTACCTCAGAGTTCCAGAATATGAAACAATCAATAGCAGATGACGGTGATCACGTCTGCACATATAGCCACAGCTTTACCGCAGCTTCCACAACTTCATTCATAACCTAATATTGGTACAAATGGCGGGGCGACAAAAAGTAGATAGACACGGCTCCGCTTGTGATGTGAATGAAGGTAATGGCTTGCGTCGATTAGTGTGACAACACAAGGATACTGCTGCGGTACTCGCTTGAATGATTTATGGTCGGAAGCGTAGATAAAAGGATAATTTCAGGATTGGGTCCTATCATTTGATAAGTAACACCAGAGCCTTTTTTTTTTAATTCTTATTTTTCGGCATTGCAAATCTTGTCACTATTCTGACTTGCCAATCTGAACCAGTGTTCTAGCTATTATTCTGACTTGACCATTTCAATCAGTGTCATTGTCGTTACTCAGACTTGACCATTTCAACCTGTGTTCTTGCAATTATTCTGACTTGACCAATTGAACCAGTGTTCTTGTCATTACTCTGACTTGACCATTTCAACCAGTGTTCTTGTCGTTATTCTGATTTGACCATTTCAACCAGAATACATGCCATTATTTTGACTTGGTCATCTGAGCCATTTCTCTGGCAATTATTCTGAGATTACCATGTGAACCAATGTTTTGTTCTTGTCACAAGTGGGATGCAAAGCTGGAATTCTCTGCTGATCTTGAAGTTCTTGCAACACAATTTGCTATTTTACGACGAGGAAGAGGGAAGGGTGGGGAGAAGCGAAACACCTGTGAATCATCATCATCTAGAGCTATATTCGCATTGATCATCAGTTGTAATGATCCATTAACAACGTTTCTTCTGTCCACGTGGTGTACACAAATACGCTCTTCCAGTCCATGACGTGATGTCCACCACATGTTTTGTTGTAATCCTCTCCAGTTCCCCTCCCAGCACAGCCTTCAACAATGAGCTGTGTCTCTTTATATGGCCCGAGGTAGCTTAGTTGTCTGGCGCTGGTCTCATTCAGTCATGTTTTCTTCAATCACATAGGTGAAATGTCGTATTATTTTGTTTGTTTGTTGTTGTTGTTGTTGTTGTTGTTTTCCGCCTGCCATAAAGGGCCTCTTATTCGTCTTTATAATAACGTTCTCGAAGTTTCAATTTCACCTATATTCATTATTCAGGTGTTGTTGTTTTTTTTTTTTACACATATAAATCAATAGTAAATGTCGCACTTCATTTCATTTTAATTCGCAACTTAGATATCTACATGTGAGAGGCTGTTTCATATTGTTGAAAGTTACGTTGGCCCAAATATATAAGTGTACACAGCCACACCAATCGAACAGCCGACCGGCGATTGGACTGACGGATAGACAGACAGATGGGTGCACGTAATGACGGACAGATAGACGGACAGATGGATGGATGGATGGATAAATGGATCGATGGATTGGTGGGTGGGTGAATGGGTGGATGGATGGATAAATGGATCGATGGATTGGTGGGTGGGTGAATGGGTGGATGGAGTTTTACATGAATATATGGTTAAATTATGCATGCTTACATTGCTCGCTATAAAACAATCGTTCTCGCCTTGATACGGAACAAAATTACCGCAGCTACCTAGTTCAAATGACATGGGGTACAGTGTCCACTTCTTATTTCAGTATAAAAGTAGAGGGATTATTTGCCCAACTTAAGACACATTATGTAGAAGGTGCTAGACCCATTTTCTTTGTTAGACCAATGATGGTCTCCTCGATGGTTGATGTGTTAGAATGAGGCCCGCCGTCTTTTACTTCCCTAGAAATTGTGAGTACCTATTTTAGGCTGGGTCCACATGGGGGTGGGGGGGGGGGGGGCTCAATTTTATAAGTCCGAATCCGGTAGGCGAATGTTTCTCTGCTAATGACTTCTAATGAAGAATCAGATTAGCTGGGCTTGTCACTTGATTCGCATACCATATCACAGGCTACCTCAACAAATTTTTTTACGGTGAGCTAAGCTGTGGTAAACGCTCCCAGGGCGGCCAGAGGAAACGCTTTAAAGACACTGAAGATCTCACTAAAAGCTTTTGGAATTCGTCACGACACATGGGAAACTGCTGCCAAAAACCGGTCTTTGGTGTACATTATTACGCAGGGGTGTAGTTACTTGTGAAGCAAACAGGACTGCAAGAGCTGTTGAAAAGAAAAGACTGGTTAAAAACAGAAAAACACAGCAGGAGAACCTCCTCCTGGAACGACAAGCATTCTCTTCCCACATTGTCAAAGAACATTTGGAGCCAAAATAAGCCTTACCAGCCATCTTAAAACTCACGGCTCCAAACTTTCACCCCCACTGGATGAAATTGCTTGCTTGTGTTCGTTGGCTTGAGCTCCAACGCGAAGTCCTGTATGTCGGATGAGGGCATCCTATTGTCCAACATCAGTGTGATGTCATACAGGACCTGAGGTTTGCGTGAGTATCCGTTGACCCATGTCTGGCTTATTGGTGTGCAGACTGGTGGTTCCTCACCGTACAGGCAGACACTCTCCGACTTCGGAGGAATCGGCGATCCTACCTACTTTAGCCAGGACCCCGAAGGGACCTGTTGCCCAGGACGCTCGACGAGGATGCGTCAATAGGTCTTGGCCAGTATATAACCTGGCCCTGGTGCCCTGGAAACATCTCTGCGTCCCACTGGATGAAATGAATGGCCACCATCATTCTTGATGGACAAACACTAGACGTATGTCTAACCACAAGGCTACCGCGGCTCCGTGACTTTATGGATAATAAATAACACCGCTAATTGGTCACTATTGAATGGAATAGACACATACGATGTCAAAGGAAACTCGATTAGAAAGAGCTATCACGAGTGTAGTGCAGGAAGGCGGAAAAAATACAAGCTCACGCACATTTAAAAGTTCACACACGGAACAATGTAGGGGGAGGGGGGAGCGATTGTGAAAACCAAACAAACACGCGCATCAGAGAAGTTAACTTACAAGAAAAGGCTATCTATATTTTTCACTGATAGAGAGAGAGAAAGAGAGAGAGAGAGAGAGAGAGAGAGGAGAGAGATGAGAGAGAGAGAGAGAGAGAGAGATGGGGGAGAGAGTGGGGGAGAGAGAGGTAGAGAGAGAGAAAGAGAGGAAGAGAGAGAAGCATTAAAGTTTCTCTTGCCTCCACTCACGGTATCTAATAGCTTGTGGTCTTATGTATCTCAAACAGTCTATGAAATTCTTAACTGACACACTGTCATGCGCCACTTTATTGGCAGAATGGAACTCCCCGTGACTGCCGTCCACCACTTTATAGACGGAATGTTGACAGTTCGTTATTTGTTTCTTTTCTCTTATTTTCCACAATTGTTAGTGCCCGGTAATTAAGGATTTACACACAGAATATATATGCCTTCGAAATTTATCAGACAAGACACGTGGATTATATTTTGTGAAAGTGGTTTAAGTGGAGTAAGCTTTGTGAAAGTTGTTTGTTTTTATTATGGTAGTAATGGCAACGCCCTATTGTTCTCGACTCCTCGATTTACGCCAGATAATCGTTTTAAACAATTTTATTTTATAGTTATTCTGATTTAATGGTATTTGTGAAAGATTGTAAATCTGATAGCACGTGCATTAATGTGGTTAGTCAGTTAAAATATTTAGCATTATGGAAAACAAACCTAACACTACTAACAGCAACAGTTCGTCATCATATGATGGCACATGTCGAATTAGGCTTGCTCTAATGGGCCACACCTGTGCCCCTAAGTTTGCTTTTCCTACCAGTATCACATATAAGCTGTGGAGTATTTAAATAATTAAATTATTAGAATAGTAATTATTACTAAATATTACTAAATAAAACATAGTGTATATATTGTTTCTCAGTACAAACCTGCCTCGTGTGTTCCTGACATTTTCCATATTGTGTGAAAATGATGTGCTTCAAAACATGATTTTTTTTTTTTAAATTGTGTTTTATTTGTGTTATTGAGCAGTTTTTGTGATATTGGTGAAAAGACGTGGTGTATTTATCATTATTAAGTAAATTTCATAGGATAGAGTTAAGTGGAAATTTTAAATAATTGTCACCCCTGTCTTCAATTTTTTGTTCTATAACATCTGAGAATATTATTATTACATTTCTACCCTGGGGGATGTGTTGTGTGTGTGTGTGGGGGGGGGGGGGGGGGGGGGCTGAGTGGTCTCGAGGTATGGTGTCCGCCTCAAGTGCTGGAGGTCCCGGGTTCAAGCCCTGGTGAGTGCCGGGATTTTTTCACGTGGACTTATAGTAACAAAAATTTCCCCTGGTCTCTGGGTAGTGAGATCGGATGCCCGTGTGTATTGTTGTGCACGTAAAGAAATCACTTGGCAGTTGTAAATCGAAAAACAGTAGCCTAACGGCGCTGTCCGGGCAAAATTTCGAGTTAAAAATCTACCCAAATTATTTCAGAATCCACGCCGGTGCTATGGAGTTCATGCATTGAGCTAAGATTCTCCGGACTCAGGCTTGAGTTAGGATTAGAACGGAGCACTTATGGGTTACACCCGTGCCATGTGCGGTGATGTTGATCCGTCGACTAAACTAAACTAAACTAAACTATATTTCTACCCTATAGTAATAGTAACAATACCAACGTCTTCCTTGTGCAATCTTCTTTAATTGTATTTATAATACAATATATCTGCTACCATTTTAACCATTCTTACATCATTATTGTGACACCCCCCCCCCCCCCACTTCCCATTTTCAGTCATCTAATTTCTCTTTGGTCCAAACTCACTTTTTGTATGGCAGTGAATCAGTTGCAACACTTCTCAAAGCTCACCACGAGAGAGAGAGAGAGAGAGAGAGAGAGATGAGAGAGAGAGAGAGAGAGAGAGAGAGAGAGAGAGAGGAGAGAAAGAGAGAGAGATGAGAGAGGAGAGAGAGAGAGATGAGAGAGAGAGAGAGAAAACTATGTAATGCCTAATAATTTCTCTCACAGAAGCCAATAGTCTGTAGTTTTATGTGCATCACAAACACAATCTGGAAAAGTTTGCACTGGAACACATCTCAAATCTTGTCACGAGAGAGAGAGAGAGAAGAGAGAGAGAGAGAGAGAGAGAGAGAGAGAGAGAGAGAGAGAGAGAGAGAGAGAGAGAGAGAGAGAGAGAGAGAGAGTATTTACATGTCTCTTACCTCCACTCACAGAAGACTAACCTATGGTTTAATGCATCACAAACAGCCTGTAAATATCTAAACTATAATACATACATATAAAAGCGTGTTACTAAACTAACTCCGACCCGTTGGGTATAACCTAAACAGCAAACAACTCACAGCAAAAACAGTCGTGGTTCAATGAGATGCAGGCATGCAATGTTGTTGTCTAGTTCACAACGAACGCAGTATCCCGATCATCCGCTAACATATTTCTATTGACACTGGCGCAACCTGACATGAAAAAACTGTGACGTATTAAGCTATGTGGGTCAGCTAAACGCAGGTTTATTATGCAAGAGCACATTGGTACTTCATCCTAGGAACGAAAGGAGCGGGCGTGCAAAAGCAAACAATTACTAGATGCGACATGGAAAACACTGGGAGGTAGTGTGGTATCTCTTCTTCCTTGCGTGTGTGCGGAGAGATGGAGAGAGCGAGCGAGCAAGCGAGAGAGAGAGAGAGAGAGAGAGGAGAGAGAGAGAGAGAGAGACAGAGAGAGACAGAGAGAGAGAGAGTTTAATGTTGCGGTTAAAAAGCTTTCGTGTCTCTTCCTAAAGCCAATTGTGTTTAGTTTTATCTATCTCAGACACAGTGTGTTAGTTTAAACTGGAACACATATCAAAGTGTGTCACTTTAAGCAGTTGGATATACATTAGGCATACAAGAACTCTCTGCAAACCAGTCAGTCGTCTTTGTACACGATTTTGTGCAATCAATGTTGGCTGTTTAGCAGTGGTGTGGTCATGTCATGAAGTGGGACAATATCAACCTATTAGGAGAGGTGTGAGACAGGACTGTGTAATGTCTCCAGATCTTGTTTCCCTATACAGTGAAAATATTTTAAGAAATGTAGAAGACATAAATGGAGTCGTCATCGAAGAACGAAACATCAATAACATTAGATATGCAGATGATACAGTATCGATTGCAGACAATGAGCAGGATCTGCAACAATTAGTAGATGCGGTTTGCACACAGTGAACAGTTAAGATTAGAATTAAATTGTTAAAAGGCACAGATTATTGTCGTCACTAGGAAGAAAGAAATACCGCAATGTAATATACAAGTAAATGGGAATATTCTTCAAGTGAATCAGTACAATTATCTCTGATCAGTCATAACAACTGATGAGAGATGCCTTGAAGAGGTTAGAACCAGAATCGCCATGGCGAAAGTAGCCTTTAGCAAGATGAAAATGACCAATAAAAAAGATGTCAACTGAAACGAGAAAAAGAGTGTTGAGGTGCTACTAGAGCAGTGGTTCTCAACCGGGGGGGGGGGGGGAAAGTCGGGGGGGGGGGGGAATTTTAGGGTTTCCAGGGGGGGGATGAAGATTATTTTCAAGATCGCGTTAATACAAGAACCGATTACTTGATATTGTTTTTCCCTTCATACTTTACGGTTATGTACGTCTCACCCTTCTAAAATTCATGTTATAAAGTAAGTAGACCCACAAATCACGTTTTATGTGGACGTCTAGACTTGTTTTAGTATGTTCTATTAAATTTAGCTTCCATTATTACGTATACTGTGTTTTAAAAAAAGGGGGGGGGGTGGGGTTTAGGTAGGAAATACGAAAGGGGGGAATGACGTTCTGAAAATATAGTGAAGGGGGACATGGGCCAAAAAAGATTGAGAACCGCTGTACTAGAACCTGTACTTTTGTATGGACGTGAAGCGTGGACAATTAGCAGTCAAGCTGAAAAACATCTGATGACTGTGGAAATTTGGTTTCTGAGGCGAATGCAAAGAATACGATGGACAGACAGAAAAACCAATGACCAAGTACTACAAGAAACAAATGAAAATCGTAAATTGATTAGAGAAATTAGACGTAGATAGTCAAAATTTTTTGGGCATGTTATGAGAAGAAATGAATTGTAGAACTTGGTGACAACTGGCAAGATCGAAGGGAACAGACCAGGGAGAAGACCGAGACGTAAATACCTGGATGGCTTGGCCACGTGGCATGGTCGAGACAGGAACACTGAGCTGATCCACGACTACTGGTGATCGAGTGAAATGGCGAGTCATGACCGCCCACGCTATCCGGCATGGCACATGATGGATAGTGGTCATGTCAGGACGCACCAGTGCACCGTGCCAGTACTTTTCATATTCAACCTTCCGGGAAGGTTAACCAGGTCAACAAATGCCCTCAGAAGTCGGATGTGTTGGCCTAACGGCGCAAGAATGCAGCTCTGCTGTAAACAGGCACAACGCAATCACGTCCGGGAAAAAAAAACTCCGGATGAACGCAGAAGAAGAAGAAGAAGAAGAAGAAGAAGAAGAAGAAGAAGAAGAAGAAGAAGAAGAAGAAGAAGAAGAAGAAGAAGAAGAAGAAGAAGAAGAAGATATTCAACCAGGGCCCGCACAGCCTCACAAAAGCTTAATAAAATTCTAGTTTTTATATTTCATTTATTAACACTGGCAGGCGCGTTAGTATTGTCGATAGAGGGCTACGTTCATCATGTCATGACGCAGTAGGACGAGGGTTCGAGGCCTGCAAAATAAAAAGTATTCCGACCCTGTTCAACCGTCGAACTTTCGTTTTGGTTATATTTGGGGGGGGGGGGGGGGGGGGGGGGCTTGTTGTATTTCCTGTTCTGCTTGCGGCGATAGGGCTGCGTATTTCGCTCCCTAGAATCAATGCGTTTTCTGTCTTTGTGTAAATTTCTTCTTTGTTGCCGTTGATCGTGTTTGGTCATCAGCGCACTTGTAAGGCCTGCTGTTGTTGGGTCTTTTGATGTTCTTTTTTCACGGAGTGGTTAGCCAGTTGTCATCCGTTTGAAACTGCATCTGTTTATCCTGTGTCTTGGTCTATCGTTGTATTTTCGTGATCCATCACTTTTTTCAAATCTTGTGTCGTGAACGTCTTGAACTCTCGATCTTTGTGAAGTGTAGTCTCTTCTCCTGGTCATTGCGCGTTCTTAGTCGCTTTCGTTTTCGCTTTCTTTCTCATCTTCTGTTACTTCCTCTTCTGTCATTAATTTTCTCTTCGTGTCGTCTGTTTGTGATGTTTAATTCTTTGTCTGTTCATTGAGCCGTTCTATTTGTGCTCTTTCTTCTTGAATTTTTGGTCAGTGTCTCCAGTCTCCACCCTGATTGCGGCCATTTGAGCCACATCATACTCGATCTTCTACTGAACGAGCTTCAATTCGTCCAGTTGAGTTGTATTGTGTTGAACTAAGAACCGACATCACTGCACTCAGGGCATTCCCATACGCGGTCCGTTACTTCGTTCAACAGCCAGCGAAGAGTCGCACTACTAATCGTCCCCACCGCTATCTGACTCAAAGTTCTCCTGGTCTTACCTCTCAGTTTTGAGATTCTACCAGAACCCATGCCAATCCCCCGCAATCTAATCCTTTCCACATATGGGTTCTTAATCTGTTCCTCCACCTTCTCCACCTGGTCCCACAGGTGCACGACCACCTCTCCCTTGTCCATAGGTAATATACCACCAAGAGATGCATTCCCTGCCATCCTATCGGTCTGTTCCGCACTCCCGCATGGCCAGAGCAAAAACGCCATACAATTCTCACAATCTGTGACCTCTGAAGTGAGGTGAGCCATTCCACACGAAACATTCCTTTCTCCACCTTACTAAGCATTCTCCACCTTACTAAGCATTCTCCACCTTACTAAGCATTCTCCACCTTACTAAGCATTCTCCACCTTACTAAGCATTCTCCACCTTACTAAGCATTCTCCACCTTACTAAGCATACTCCTTGAGTCCGTGATGAAAATAATGTGTGTCGCAGTGATCTTCTCTAACGGAATGTGGCTGTGATGGCTTCCACTTCCATTCTCATGCTCAGGTCGTAGCCTCGTATGCCAGACTCTCCTTTGTTAAGAATAGTCCATTACTTCTGCCAACAACTCCGGTACCTGGAACACTGCAGCACTCTCGTAATGTAGTGTCCCAGGGCTTGTTCGCTCTTGTCCCATCTGTTGGTCTGGGGCATGGTTCGGTCATCAGATGTGACGATGACGACTGTTGAGGGTGTGCTGTTTTTTTTTTTTTTTTTTTTTTTTTGCCCCGATGATCCTCTTGCACTAGTGATCTTGAATGTCGAGTTTTAACTCGACAGAATCTCCCCGATTTGATCATTTGTGAGATGGGTCTTGACTCTTGTGATGACCCATCGTTTGATGATGTGGTTTCGGGTGGCTTCAACGTGGGGAAGTGTGATGTCGGCTTTTTTCCTCTTTGTTGACTGTAATAGTGCGGTTGATTTGCCTGTCTTGTTGGTGGAGACCACAACTCCATTCGGTGTCTTGCGCAGCTGGGCGATGCCGTGTCTTCCCAACTGGTTCTCCAACAGTCTGAATATCTTGTCTGTTGGTAGCGCCGACAGTTTAGCCTCTCCAATGCTTTTATGCTTGAGCAGGATTTTGCCAGCGAAGCTGTCAGTTGTGTTGTCCTCCTGTGAGGGGAACCCTAGTTGAGCTGCTTGGCTGTTTCTCATTGGTGTTGCTGTGATTGACTTCTCCGCTGTTGCTGGCTTCCGCTACGGTCTCTGGTGTTGGTAGTTTGTGGCAGTCGGGAACTGTCTCAGTTGGTGTAGATGTTGGACTGCTGTTGGACAGCTAGAATAGAAAAGGACTATATATACATATTCCTCCGCGCTTTCGGGCCTACACAATGTGATGGTCCTATCACTATTACATCATAGTTTCTTCTTTTCTATCTACACAAAAACTTGTGTAGCACAATGATTTCTTTATTGTATGACTACAAGATAATAATTATGTCATAGGGAGATTTATGAATAATAATAAACATCACGTTTAACAACCATACGCCATGCCTTACAGCTTAACATATTTACTGCTTGTATTTTATGTCATTGCGATGCAGTTTGTAAAGCACCATGTACTATTTATTTTACGACTATACCACTACTGGTTGGTTCAGTAAGCGTAAGCCTTTTGACTGTCTATTACGGTGATCTACAGGATTAACTCACGATAAAAGATAGCGTATGAAGTTGTGTAGAACAATAAAACAAACATCTGCATAATTTTAAACATACACGGTTGTTTTGGCGAATGGGGAATCACACCCGAACAACGTAGGCGTTCGAGTATCTCCACAGATATTGGTCCTTGGTGTTTAGAATCAGTTCTGTTGATGATGATCCTACATGCTACCGTCTCAGTCCGTCCAGCATCATTTCTCTTAATCTGCCTCTGCCTTTTCTACTGCTAATCTTTCCGGTCGTCACTATGTATTGCAGCTCCTCTCTTCTCTTTATATGCCCAATATTTTTTATTTTGGGTCTCTTTGCTATAGGTGTATATAATGTTCTATTTTCATTGACCTTGATAGTTTGACTGTCCAATGTATTGACAACATCCGTCTCAGGAAGAACATCTTCACTAACCCCAAGCTTCCTAATTGATTGTTCACGACCATAATTTAATGCCATACATCAAAACAGGTCGTCTGTAACATTGCAGTACTCTTTTTTCTGACATTCAGTGATTAATGATTTATAACAAAAGGTACTTTACACCTGCCTTGGACTCGGCCCTTCCCCACCTTGCTTTTGTTGCTGCTGCGACAAACGATCCTAGCATGACTTCTGACTCTCACATCGGTGACTGCTGTCGCATCTTGGCTGCTGTAGTTTGACTTTATACGACATATCTCTCAATTGTTCCCTGTGTTTTGGGATGTCCTAAAGAATCTGGTGGGGGTAAAAGCGGGTGGGGGTGAAATTGAGAGCTGCGTAGTAAGTGATTGTGGAGCCCGCTTCATTCTCAACCTTGGGCTATGGATTTTGATAAGTATTTATTTTTTTAAATTGTCACGCTTCACTTCCCTGTGCGATAGTTTGATTTGTTTTTTATTTCTTAGACAGTGAGTTCAGATACCTGTTCTTATCGGATAAATGTGCAAAATCAGAGGCTTTATCTAAATCTCCGCATGTTTAAAATCCTACAGCAGTTCCCCTTCCTCTTTCGCTCTCTATTCCCCACTGGAACGTAGGCTTCAGCAACGCATTCCACGTTGTCCTATCTAACCTATCTGTAACTATTTAATGTAACGCCGTCCATGTCCTCTCCAGATTATTCACATCTGTTTTTGTTTCTCTTCTCCGGGCATTTTAGGCATTTCTCTATTTCTTTTGCCCTGTGGATACCAGACAAAGACCTTCCTAGTAATATCTCGCAAACAAATAAGTAGTAAAATATTTGCCCGAGCAAGATTATTTTAAATGAAATACTCATAGGCAGCTAAGGACGATTGATTTCCTTGGAGGAAAGCTGTTTAGTTTAGAGTAAGTGGCTTTGCAAGACGACGTCGTGTACACTAACCAACGAGTTACATTTGTGCATAACTGGGCGAGACGAATTCCTTTCCTAACAGTAAACACGAAGACATATATTAGATATTTTTTAAAATTTAATATAATTATACTTGTATCAATTTTACAAGTACAAAAAGACAGACAAAACATTGTTAAGGTCTTCAAAAATTGCAGTGTTTAACAGCGTAGCTTATAGCGCTTAAGTTAATGATTAAAGTATTATTTGCCATGTTAAATATATCGACTTTCGCGCTTATTTATTTCGTGTTAATTAAAAAAAAAAAAAAAACATTAGGCGAGACTAATCAAAGTCTGTCACAAACACTCAGCATGAAAAGTAACTTGTTTGGGTGCAGATACTATGTAACTAATAACAGTAGAATATTATAGATATAACAACATTATGACAGTATAAGGAAGAGAAACGAAACGGAGTTACATGAAATGAGAGCTGCAATTACAATACAAAGTAAAAAACAAAGGCCTTTTGTCTTAAAAACAGAGAAACAGAAGTAACGGTAAAATACTAAGGAAAATAATGAAACCAGCCTGAAACAAATTTTGGGATACTTTGATAACATCAGGTGGAAGTTGTATTAAATAAGCTAAATATTGAAAAGCAAAAGCAACTTTTCACAAGATGAAGAATAACTGTCAACTGTCAACTGTCATTTATTGCCAATATAGTACCTTGCGGTGTATGGCTGAGGGGTATTTGAGCCTAAGGCCGCCTGGCTAGTGCAGTCACCGCGAACTGTGCGGGTTAGGATTTTCTTTTTGCCCCCCGACAGAAAAAAATCCCACACCTTACCGAGGGATCGAACCCGGGTCTCCCGAAGGAGAGTCCGGCGTTCTAGCCACTCAGCCAGCCGCTCGAGATGAAGAATATAAGGTGCAATATATCTTTGTCAACTGAGAACAGAAAACGAGTTCTTAAGAGCTATATATGAAGCTAAATCGAGCCAATCTCGATGCACGGAAATTAATCATGAACCATCATTTTTAGGAATTACGTGGAAGCAGCAGAGATGTGCTTTATAGAAGAATTATCGGAACACCACGGACAGATAACAAGCGTAATGGATTTTAAAGACGTTAATTTACTAAAGTAGGACGACATGTCGATGCTTCAACATTTCATAGACATAGGTAAGAAGTTTGGTTTGACTGGAACAAACCTTAGAAATTTTGCACAACAAAGAGCTGAAAGATTAGAAAAGTTGTTAGAAGAGAAAAGAAGGAAACAACTACAAATATATACACAGTGTTAATCATCAAAGATGACAAAGACATAGAAGACACTCTTGTTACTCAACAAGCATGGGTTAATGGAGCATCAACGACCTGTATTAGGGATACTTCTTCAGCTATTGTGGGAGTCGATCGCAAGCTAATAAATGAAAGTGATTACACAGGTAATATTATTGGTTGCAGAAAGTTCGGGGGTACCATAGAAACATACAAGACCGCATGGGTCATGATTAAATGCCCATATTACCAAGGTAAAGTATGTGCAGCAGTATTACCAAATCCCGGTGCTGGATTAATAGTTGGTAATATCCAAATGCCAAAGATTTCGTTCGGAAAGTGACCACCGAGAACAAACCTGACGAAACACTCACAAGTACATGTACAAGTACCCAAGTTGAAATGACGCAAGAAGAAGAAGATAAAGAGAAGAAAAGACGCAAGTAAAACAGGGTACATCAACTGTTAACGAAAATGAGATAACACAAATGGGTGATAACGCAACAGAAAAGAGTGGTGTACACCTGGATATTCAAGAGGTAAACAAATATTCTTCATCAAATAACTCTATTTCTGAAAACATAAATAATGATTAGAAACAAAGCAAACGAGATTATTTGTCTTTAAATGACATCTTTCTAAAACATTCTAAAAAGAAAATAAAAGTTACACGTACTGGGTGTTACACACAAAAGTTGAATGCACAACACGCACAACCCATTAAACAGTCAAAATGGGATGTTATAACCATGTTTATTGCTCAGATCATAACTTTGGCAAAGACATAGGCCTACAGTTCACAGGTTGAATGTGTCGTCACGAACAATTACGTTCGAACAAAGTTATATATAATTTATGCCATTACAAACATGTACGCACAGACGAAGAGACATAATATAAACGGGTTCATACGAACAAAAAGGCATTTCATAAACATGCACACAGAAATAAAGAAGTGTAGCACAAATAGACACACAAGAGTCAAGAAGTGTATCACAAACGTACATAGAGAAGCCATTAGGTGTATCACACACATGCACGCTGAAGTTAAACAGTATGTCACTAGCATATACGCACAAGCAAAGAAATACATTGCTTGCGGCATTACAACTATCTACTCACAAATCAAGAGAAGATATGCACAAACCAGAAATAAACTTATAGATTGGTTAACAAAGACCAAGAAATACACCACAAATATTTATACGAAAATCAAAACAAATGTGGTAAACTTTAATGTACAAACAAAAATATACTGTACAAATTTGATAAGTAAATGCAAGGAACATTACAGAAAGCAAACTACACTACTTGTCTTTGCTTACTATGGTTACTTATCTTACTTCTGATACAAATTTGCCAAACATACATCATTACAGCGTATGCATTACATATCATACACAAGAGTGAAAACTAAAACATTGTTCCAATCAACAAAGTTACAATGTACAAATATTGGCATGCGTGCGGAAGAAAGATTCTATAGGTTTGAAACGAAGAAAGAAAGAAAGAAAATGAATTAAAGGAAGAATAAAAGAAAAGAATAAAAAGAAAAAGAAAATGGGATGAATGAGAATGTTAGGTAATCATATCAGTACATATTTCACTACAGACACATTAGGTTCTTACAAAATAAGTTGTTCCAATTTTCTCTGATATGAATCTATACTTTTCAGAATGGTTCATACTATCTCATATGTCTACAGTTCATCTTGAGAAAATATTTCGGTTCTCTATTCAGTATTCTTCGAATATTTGTTATTAACTATATCTTTATTGAAAACATTGATTATTTATATGAATATTAATTTATTCAAATATTTATTCTTGTTGAATCCGACTATGATATTATATTTCTTATTTATTTCGCAAAAGTTCTTACGGATTATTATTCAAGTCTATGATATTAAGATTTGCCAGATTATAGTCAATTATATTCTTAGAGATCTTCTTAGTCGACTGTAGGTCTGTATGGTCTTACACACAGTTGTTCTTTTGTTTCTTAATGTTGATCGATATTCGTTATAGGTTAGTTAGGCCGATTAAATATGTGACATGCACACTATAATTAGTACACAATTATTCCGACAATCAACAAAGTTGGATATTGTTCATATTGTAATGCGATTGGTACATATTTTGTTAATATTGTTCATTGCCAGAATCGTTTTTCCGGCATGATGATGACACTAATTTGGACGGGATACAGTTGTTGGAGTACCGTAACCGTACGTGATGTGAAGTATCAGGAACAGTATCGTGTTTAATTGTGTGTGTATAACACTATTAGAACACGAGGTGGAAAAAAAATTGAATCTACATTGTGATGAACTTATATTTCATGAATAGTAGATATTTTTAGTTGTTCTGGATTATGATAATTAGTTAAACGTGTTACATTTTGCATTATGATATTGTGTTTACATATTGTAATTAATTATGGAGTTATGGGGTCGTGATGGATAAATACATATAGAATAATATGAGAATAAGCCCAGGCCACTATAAGCATTCCTGCATAGATTGTCAACGAAGTTGGGATAATTCGCTATGTGTGATAAATGGAAACGATTACTATGTCTACATCTCATCAGCAATAATCAGCACCTCACAATTGATAGAGACAGTGAAAAATGGTGGATAGTGCAGTAACTAGTCTGGATTCATCGGTGCCTTTTTAATTCAACCACGTCTCCTACTCCAGGTATTGACCTAGAGAGGACGCTTGTCTTCGGACATATAGGGACTAATGTAATCATTAGTTGGACCGGCGTAGGTCTTAATAGGTGGGCGTGCCCGTCATATAATATTTTTTTTTGTTTTCGTGGATGGGTTATGGGGAACCATGGCTTTATACTAGTATATCACCACGTCTGCAATACTATCTGTCAAAATGAGAAATAAAAATGATGTATCATTTTTTAAAGAGAGGGGGGCATAATGCTATATAGTATTTACACATGATGATGATGATTAGACAAGATCGGGAAAACCCGAGAAGTAAAAGCACGCATAGGCACGAGTGCGCACCAAAGTAAACAGGACAGTGATGTTGTTTTGACAACAGAGACTGGCAGGGACGACTGAAGGATAAGCAGGAGTTTTTGGATGCCGGAGCATTTTCATGTGGCTAGGAATCTTGTGGATATTAGTCAATGATTATCAAGATGACAATAGAGAGAAGAATACTGTAGCAGATTACTGGCGTTAGTTATGGAGAAAACACGGACGGAAAACCTAGACTGAATTGACACGGCAGTGAAGCCAGACTTGGTCAACAGAACGAAGAAGGTATACAGATGAACAGTGGCCAGGGCGACTTTGTAACAAGGGTTGGGTAGTTAACATTATAAACTTGCCACTAGATATTAAATACCCGCCTCGTAACAAGAGGCAATTTAAGGAGGCAAATTGATATGTGATCTCAACAAACGTTGCTAGCTGTATTATTAAAACAGCATTATTTACTGTTGAAACCAGCCGTCTCTGATTCCACTTTGTACGTTACCAGTTGGAGGCTCCAGTTACTGCCAATGTTATTAATTTGTGTTGAGCCTAATCTAGTTAAGCCGGACTGTTGGTTCATGGAAATTCAGATTCAAATTATGTTACGAATGAGGGAACAACAGCATTCTGGCAAAGACGTCACACACTTTCATCATGCAGCGCTTCAGAAACTCTCCTTCTGTAAATGGTTGGCCTGATTTTGCGATCTCCTCTGACTCAATAAAATTTTCTTTTACTGCAGCATCAGTTTGTGATTTTGCTTTGGTGAAAAACATCTGCTGTGATGTTAGATGCCTCTTCAATTCTTCTACATTCTGTAGCTTTTGCTCTTCATTCAGGCTGTTTAACTTGTCTTGATGTTTAGTCTCGTAGTGCCGTCTCAGATTATATTCTTTGACCACAGCCACATTATCTCCACAAATTAGACACACAGGTTTGCCGCCAATATCAGTAAACATATATTCAGCCTCCAAGCGGCTTTGAAATGCTCTGTTTTCAGAATCAACTTTTCTCTTGGCCAATTTAAAGGCTAGCTTTGATTTCAAAAGATTGTGCTTCTACCGACAGACGCTTGATTGATATCAGGTTAGCCGTAGTGGGAAAAGGTGATGTAATATCCGGGCATAACACTACTTTCATATTTTATGCGCCAATTCAAAACGAGCATATGAACGTTGCTACGTAACTATAACGACGATCACTAACTCACTACACAACTTTTATTTTCGCGTATTCTGAGTTGAGTTGAGTTAAGAACCGACATCACCGCACTCAGGACATTCCCATACGTGCTCCGTCCCCTCGTTCAACAGCCAGCGAAGAGTCATACTACTAATCGTTCCCACCGCTATCTGATTAAAAGTTCTCCTGGTCTTCCCTCTCAGTTTTGAGATTCTTCCAGAACCCCTGCCGATCCACCGCAAACTCATTCTTTCCACATATGGGTCCTCAATCTGTTCATCCGCCTTCTCCACCTGGTCCCACAAGCGCACGACCACCTCCCCCTTGCCAATAGGCAAAATTCCACCAAGAGGTGCCTTCCCTGCTAGCCTATCAGCCTGTTCATTCCCCCGTACACCCGCATGACCAGGGCAAAATAGCCATTATTATGATTATTTATTCTGATCGAAGCGAGAACGCTCTCAAGTAGCCTATCATTCGGGAGGCTGCTAATTAGGGAATTTTATTTGCACTTTATAGCGTGTCCATAAAAAATATATTTTTGCCTAAAATTCTCTCTTGGGCCGAATATATTTGATTATTTGTACGTCGGTTGAGACCTCCCTGGCCTGAAATGATTATACGGCGGGCTGGATGTGGCCTTGAGTTTGACACATGTGGTCTAGAGAGAATGTAACGGCAAGGGGTGGTCAGAGGATATGATCTGGTCGGCTGTAGTCATTCCGAGGTAAAGCAAGACGGATATATAATCAGATTACAACGGGCACCATTAGTATTGGAATTCTTCGTTGGCTATTGAAGATGAGGAGTGGGCGTTTATGGAATTGCTCCGAGTACAGTGATGACGGTTCTTAACTCAACTCAAGATCGTGGCTGGAACGCCTACGCCATCTGGCAAGGTACATCATAAAGATAATTGAAACACTTGATTCATTTTAAACAAACGAAGGCAGTATAACTAAGACTTATCTACTTCTATGTTTAGTCTATGATTAGTAGTATGACTCTTCGCTGGCTGTTGAACGAGGGGACGGAGCACGTATGGGAATGTCATGAGTGCAGTGATGTAGGTTCTTAACTCAACTTAACTCAACTATGTTTAGTCTGGTATCTATTTTTAATTTACCTTCAGACAATCTTATGTCATAAGCGCAACCAGATTGGCCAGATAGCCCTGCTGATATTGTTCAGTTTGCCCGACGACACAGGCCGTCCCTGGCTAATGTTTGACCCTAGAAGCAGAAGTTAGATTACTAATATGGCGGATAAAGCCGCCCGTAACGTTGGTGGGTCGGGTGAGCAACCGCTTCCCATGAAGCTGTTTGCAACATGGGAGGTGGAGAAATCATCGCCAAACTGCATACCGAGGTAATTTGCTTTATATTGTTGTTTATCTTCAGATTGTGAGATAAATCAACATTATTTAAAGATCATAAAGCAATTATTATTTTACATGTTTAATGATGTTTTCTTTTTTAAATATTCGACGACCATTGATTGGTTTTCCTTCGCAACCGGGTTGAACCACCCATTCCCCACCCGATTTGCACTCTGTCTGCTGTTGCAGTTGTTGTTGTTGTTATCTGGCCCTTTAATACTTTAGATATCACTACCCAATATTTTCCCCTCTACCTTTTGCAGTTACTTAGTGTAGTCAATCCGTTTTCTTTTTAACTCTGACATTTCACTCTCAATTATTTATTTATTTTCTTAACCTGGTACTCTTCTTTGGCTTTAATCATTAATGCTGCCAATTAATTAATTAATAATGGCACTATATATTATTTAGATCTATCTAGAGAGTGGGGTACATTTTGTTGGCTAGAACATCATATGTTTGCAAATCATTGAAATCACAGTCAAATTTATAATTGATTATAGCCTAAAACTAGAGTAGTGCCTAGAAAAGAAAAGTTAATTTAAAAAAAAGCAATATTTATTCATATTTTCCAGGTTTGTATGTTTGTTTTTTTTAAATGCTAGTGCTGCTTCTTGCTAGTGTTCTCATGCTCTTACATCTTGTCATGTGTCTCCTCTTTCAAACACCTGTCACCCAGCCATTTGAAGAAATGAAATTAGTAGCAAGACTTAACCAAAGAAAATGGCTCAAGAAAAGCTCAGAGACTGAAACAACTCTAGCCTATTGACCATTAACAATTGGAAATCAAGTGATATTCTTCAATGAAATGACAACAGTTTGAGACTCACACATCTTTTCAACTAGTAGAAAATTGAACATACAGATAGGTGGAGAGGGCAAATACATAGTGGGATCGCTTAAAAGTTCCAATGTCTCCACGTACGTTTTCAGCGGTTTCGCATAATAACATATTCTGTTAGCTGTTCTGATATTTAACTGTTGGTGTTTCCTTGCAGCTTTCATAACAATCATCATTATTGTTTCATATATCTGAACTGTTCTAGTCATATATGGGTGCTTTACTTATGCCAGTAGTTCATTAATAGTATTTACTGACACTTGGTTTGGTCTTTTATCTCTGTTGTAAAACGCAAGAGTTTAGAGCTGACTTTGTATTTCCCTAGTTTAAATATGTTGTCCCACACATAAAAACAGATGCATGATAAACATTTGCTGTGAGGTCACAACAGTTAGGTCTACAAATTCATAGGGGAAAGACAAGGATACCAAAAATAAATCAAGCAAATGATCACCCAATCTCTCCATATTGAAATTTCACTGCATGTATGTCCTATTATTATTATTATTATTATTATTATTATTATTATTATTCCTCTCCTTCTTCTTCCTCTTCTTGTTTTTAATCTGCTGCCTTGTATCCTCATTTGATGCATAGACTCTCGACCAACTCACATCAAGCTCCCTCAATATTTTCCCCATTTTATTATCTGTCACTAATTCACTTCTCCATCTGTTTTTAGGTCTCCAAAGCACTTTCTAATATACTATTGTCAGATTTTCTGCCAGCACATTTTCCTTCCCTCTTAACTGACTGATATTTCTTTTTTGTTTAGTTCATTTCATGATATCCAAACTGGTAATTCTGTCAGTTTAGTACTTCTATTATGTGCATGTACCAAAATATGGCCGGCTCCATGGCAAAAAGGTTACGGACACAGTTCGCATTCCTGTATATCATATTTGAAACACAACTGCGGCTGATTTGTCAGCAGACCACCTCGCGTTGGTTTTTTTAAAATGAAAATTCTATGTGCTCCGGTCATTCAGAAAGCAGTGGCAAACTACTGAATGTAAACTTGCCAAGAGATAACAAACAGTCACAAAATGCTGGAGTTGACTGCTATGTCCTGTAAAGGATATGCAACTAACTTGTTTAACCAAATAATTGTCTGTAGTTTATTAGCGCTACTGAGTGAGTGCGTGGTGCGACACTGTGAGCTGTGGATTTCATGTGAAGTGCTTTTGAATCTGCCCGAGGTTTTTTGGAACGTGACTGCATGTTCGGAGTGATGGCAGATGGCTATGTCCCAGAGTTGACTGGTTTTTGCCTTATGCAGAAATGCATGGCTGCTGGGCTTCTGGTTGACTGCCACTGCCATCGACGATGAACTGTATTTCGTGGACTGTGTGGGTGAACATCTAGGAAACATCCAGATGGGAAAATGGCTGCAGATTCCATCAGAAATGAACTGGGTGTTTTGTGGGGGACTATTGTGTTGACATTCTGGCGGCGGCATTATGCACAGTGCATCTGTGCGGGCTGTTGTTTGTCGAGACTCCTGTCTTTTCCACTTTTCACATTGGGCAGTGGGGAGCGTTTTGTATGATATTCACTGGCACAGGAACGGAGCATAATGGGGATGACCCGTTGCTGTGAAGTTGGAACTGCGACTAACTAACTAACTAACTAGTTTATTAGTGATTGTTTTAGTTGTTCTCTACATTTGTGATCCATTCAGTAGTTCTAATTTAAGTGTTAGAGTAAAAAATTCCTAGTTTGGTGCAAACTTAATTTCCTTTGACTTTCACAAATTCCTATTGCTGTGGTGCAAGAATGCTTTCACTTTCAATGTACCACTGTAGTCTGCAATTGATGATATAGTCCATTACTTTGCAGAGACAGCTGTTGAGGCTAATTTGTCTGTGGCTGGAGGCAGTGGAACTGTCTCCTCTGGTTGTAGGAGAGGTATGATTGCTTCTTTCCAGAACTGGGTCTCTGCCCAAGGTTCAGTAATTATAAGATTTGGCTGTTGTTCCCAGGTTTGATAATTTCGTTGAATATTTAATTGATTCCTGGTGACTTTCTCATTTTTATTTTGATATTGCTATTTTCTGGTCATTGGGTATAATCTTTTTCTCCTATGCTTAAGGTGTTAATTCATTCTGTCATTTATGATGTTGTTCCTATCAAATCTCTTGCTGTTTCTCTGGACTGATTAAATAAAGTGTTATTGTCTTTAGTAAATGAGTCTGCAGAATGGTCGGCTACTTGTTTGTCTGTTTAGTTGTTTCTGTCGTTATGTAGTGCAGTACTTAAGTTTCTTCATTTGCCCTATCATTGTTTCACTAGCTGTCATAACTTCCTTGTCTCTTTCATAGTTTAGGGATTGTTTTCTTCAGCCAGCTTTTTTGATTGCCTACAGCTTGGCTCATAGAAATCTGGCCTTTACATGCTGGTATTTTTTGTGGTGCTTTTGGTATGAAGTTAGTTAGTGTCCCCATTATGCTCTGTTCCTGTGCCAGTGAATATCACACAAAACGCTCCCCACTGCCCAAGGTGAAAAGTGGAAAAGACAGGAGTCTCGACAAACAACAGTCCGCACAGATAGTTAGTTAGTTAGTTAGTCGACAGATCATCCTCATTGCACATCAAACCATTCAGTCCATAAGTGCTTGGATCCCCTCCTCAGCAAATCCTGCAGCGTGTAGTGGCTAGCGACGCCAGTTCTGTGTTGGTTTATCAATCTTCTTTGGCTTCCTGCGTAGTGTTCTTGTTTGGCCACCCCTCTTTTAATTTGCTGTTCTCGTAGTCTGGCCATGGTTGTAGATTCACAGTCATCACTTGGTTCACGCAAGAGTCTTACTTCTCGTAGAGCATTCAGAATGTCAGCCTGGTCCATGGCGCGTCTGCCCTCCACAGTAGCCTCACCTGCGAGCTTGTCAGCCCGCTCATTTCCTTGGACTCCCGCATGCCCTGGCACGAAGATGAAACTAATCTTTGTCAGCCGAGACCGCTCCAGAGGCAGCAACCATTCTCTTCGGATCGACCCCTCCTCTATCCTCTTGATCATGTTCATTGAGTCGCTAAGGAAACATGCCCTAGTGAATGTCTGTGTCTCGAGCCATGTTATTGCTTTACTTACTGCCATGACTTCCATAGTCAGGCTACTTGTGGTTTCAGTGAAAGCACCAGAGTAGTCCGCACAGATACACTGTGCATAATGCCGCCGCCAGAATGTCAACACAATAGTCCCCCACGAAACCCAGAGTTCATCTCTGATGGAATCAGCAGTCATTTTCCTATCTGTATGTTTCCTAGATGTTCACCCACACAGTCCACGAAATACAGTTCATTGTCGATGGTAGTGGCAGTCAACCAGAAGGCCCAGCAGCCACACATTTCTGCATAAGGCAAAAACCGGTCAACTCTGGAACATAGCCATCTGCCATCACTCCGAACATGCAGTCACGTTCCAAAACACCTCGGGCAGATTCAAAAGCATTTCATACGAAACTCACAGCTCACAGTGTCGCGCCACGCACTCACTCAGTAGCAGGGCGACGGAACTATCAAGCCTCCTTAGTCGCCTACAACAATGCTGAAGCAATGTTTCTCAGGCTTCTTGCCTCATTTCATGACCCTAGCATCCAAGTGGACATATGGATAGGGTATACAATTTAATCGAGACTATTCATCATGGCATTATAGAACATGCATGTTTTATTTTAACAGCTGAGGGTTAACATAATGATAACATGCCCTATATAATTTCTTTACTTTGGTCTTTTCTCAGGTTATGCAGTCTGACATTGACCAGACTTATTGTGTTTCGGTCTTTGGAGAGTGAATTGTCCTCGCTTCTGATTGCAGTTAAGGTGCAGGTATGTGATCAGCTTCGACATGAGATGCAGTGCTTGCATTTTATCCATTTCTTTTCTTGACTTTGTTTGCTTTTGTCTTATAACTGGATAGTGTGTTAATCATCTTCAGTTGTATTCTTATCTTGTCACCATAACCCATATGGCCTCTTTTAGGTTACAAAAAATTATGCTTTCATCTTCTTTTGAGCCTACGTACCCATCCCCACTTTGCCTCTTTGATTCCCCCTCCATATGCTTTTTAATGTAGCTCTTTATCATCTGTTTATAATTTATAAACCGATTTGAAAACTTAGCTATGGGGCGGTTGAAAAGAAGTAGTTTCATCCACCAGGCCAAACAACTCTGCAGAGAATCCATCGATCTTCCCACAGTTGGTATCCCCCTGACAACTATTCCAGAGCGAACCCCGTGGAAAGATGAGCATAGAATATCGCTACAAATCCAGTCAAAAGTGAGAGGAATATTGGATAAGGAAGAACAGAACAGTGTACAGCGCAGAACAGCCACTCTCAGCTTCCTTGATGATGAATACCCACAGGACCTCTGGATCCGAGTCTACACAGATGGGTCAGCACAAAATGCTGTTCGAAATGGAGGAGCGGGAGTGTACATAGAATACCCAAATAATACTAGAGACATGGTCAGAATTCCAACAGGAAAGTACTGCCATAACTATGGTGCTGAAATTGAGGCAATCAAGATAGCCACAGAGAAATTACAAAATACCAGCCATGGTACACAACCTGCAGTGATATTGACAGATGCAAAATCCATAATAGAGGCGCTCCTGTCTGGGAAATTGCCAGTTCTGAGGACACTACTTTCTGAACTTAGCAGTCAGCGTAAGATCACCATACAGTGGATACCATCCCACTGTGGAGTCCCCGGAAACGACAGAGCTGATCGATTGGCTAAGGAAGGAGCAAAAGAAGAACAACCTGATGTGCCCATTACATACCACCAAAAGAAACGAATGATCAAATCAATCAGAAAGCCACCAAACCTTACTCAAGACGACTACCACGTTATGGACAGATCAGAACAGGTCATTCTTCTGCGCCTCAGAACAGGACACAATAGATTACGCAACCACTTGTATACAAAATTCAAGATTGGTGACTCAGCCATGTGCACATGTGGTTTGGCGTCGCAGACAGCAGAGCACATACTCCAGGATTGCCCAAACTACAACATATCCAGGCGAACCTTCTGGCCTAGAGAGACAACAGTGGAAGATAAACTCTATGGACCGCTGAATGAACTAAAAAAGACTGTTAGATTCATACAAGAGACGACATTGCAGTTGTAGACATGTTTCAAGCGAACGAAAGAAGAAGAAGAAGAAGATCTGTTTATAAGATGTATAGGGTTTACAGAGAATCTTGTTTTGTTCTTGTGCACGTAATACAAACAACTTGCATATACATGTGAGTGTATGCACAAATGTATATGTTTACCGTGAATGACTACAGATCTACAAAAAGTATGTAAATTTGATATGAACTGAAATGTGTTTCATATCTAGTTAATACATTTACTGAATAAAATCTAATTTCTGCATATTGTAATATGTATTCACATCTGAGCATCTGTAGCCAGGTGTGGTATATGTATATTAGCAGTCTTCGTGTGTGATTTGTTTGGTCGGGTTGGAATATTTTTGCCAGTTTGTGGTATGTTGTTATTCTATGATGTCTCATCTGCATTGTTGATCAATTTTTATATAGTTTGTATGGAGATAGTATTTTGTGTTTTCCTTCATCATTGCCATCATGTTGCAAGTCCTTTGCATAATGTCATTCTCATCACAATCTGACAGAAAGATTGTTGATCCTGTGCCAGTGCTCCTGTATCATGCATTGTCATTCTCAGGGTGTCCGTGTACACTACCATGTCGGTCGATCTTTGTCTATTCTTCCTGGAATCATGTCCTCCATTACTGAATTCTTGCTGAATCACTGTGTCATTTAATATGTTCAAAGTATTTCAGTTTTCATGACATGCTGTAGTCTTTCCTTACATTTTAAATACTCATTTTGTGTCTGTATAATTGTTGGTTTAGGTATTAGAAACTTTGATGTGCTACTGTACATTGCCAGTTATTATTTTTCAGAACTCTAAGAGAATTTTGAGGTCCAATGAAATTATCGTGCCAGCCGGTGGTTTGTTAGACACAGATCTGGACCTATCATTTTCTCTACAGGTAAACCTAAGGCATTGCAAATGCATGATATATTCTTGAAACAGAATGTGTATACATTTTAATATAATCCTGCTGCCTGCCTCCTGCTGAAGCTTGAATCATTTTAGAATTATTAACATTTTATAATTCTCTTAATCCTTCACCTATTATCCTTTTTTAGTTTCTTAGTATTGTCTTGTAACCTTACAAGAAATACATAGTGATGCCATATTATGAAGTGTGAAAGTCTTGATACATAATATCTGAAAATATGCTTGACAATATCCTAATATTTGGTGTCAAATGTCTGCTGCGCTGTACATTGCTTTTTTCTGTGGGCTAGTATATGTGAAGTCTTGTCTCTTCTAATTCCTTCAGCAGGATGTACCATTGAATCATTATGTTTTATAGCATCTCAAGCCTGAACTGTTTTGTTTGCGAAGAAGTAGAAAAAGAAAGAGGAAAGAGTGGTTAACAAGTGTTGTGGTTAAAAAAAAAAATTGTCAGTAAACATGTTAAATAAAACATTAAATACGATGGCATACATCTATTTAGAAATGAATGTCACATGAACACTGTAGACATGAAAAGTAATCGACATTTGATGACCAGATGTGAACATAAATTCACATTCATGAAGAAAGGGACATTATTAACTGATATAAATGAAAAGATGGGATGGATATAGCATATAATTAGGTAAACAATCTGGAAAACCACGGATACCTAAGGCTGAAACAGACAGAGGAAGAGAAGGTCGGGAAACATTAAAGAGAACCTAGAGAAAAACCAGAGGAAACAATCAGGGAGATAAGAATGTTATGGTCTCGAGATAACTCAATACAAATTGATGGATGGTGACTGCTGCAGCCATGTTTGCAACAAGAAGCAAAAAGTTATGAAGATGATGCTGAGGATACATTTCAGGGCTAAAAGATATGTTTTTACTGTGTTTGGCTACTTACAGGAACAATGATATACAAGATTCACCAGTACTTTACTTCTATTTATAAGTTTTGTCAAAATGTATTTCTCAGTATCCACACTTCTTGAAGCGTGATGGCAACTGGTTGCATGTCATGTTGCAGAGAAGGAAAAAATATAAAAACAGAACTATCCTGGGCTTTAAAACACTGGCAGTGGGTCGGGTCAACATGTCCAAGGTAAGATCAACAATATTTCTTAGTCATTTGATTAATCTTTCCATGTTTATGAGACTGTCATACAACACAATTTTGTAAGAAATTCACTATTCTTCTGTAACCTGTATTCATGTTACAGTTTCTCTCCTATACGACAGTTCAACCCATTCTTTCTCATTGATGAATACCATTATACAGTGGCATGAGCAACATGTCTTGGAAGCCCTAGGGCCATCAAAGTAAACAAATGAATAAATTCACTGACATGCAGAAGCCAAAAGGAAAGAACTAGAACACACTAGACAGCTGACAAATTAAAAGCTGTAGTTACATCAGCTAAAAGAATGAAACAAACATCGTTCTTTGGTCACATGATGAGAAGAGAGACATTGGAGAATATCATAACAACTGGAAAGATCAGTGGGAAAAGAAGCAGACCAGAATAAGTGATGGACTGAGGTGATGGCATGGAGGAATATCAATAGCGGAGTTGTTCCAGAACACCAAGGACAGAGATCTGTGGAGAGACATGAATGTCTTCACTACTTGACAGGGCACATAGTGATAGTTACATCAGATTCAAACTCATCACTGTCAAATGATGCGTTTTCCCACTGACGGTGCATTCTTGTTCAACCAGCTGATCAACAATGACATGAGCCGGTCTCCATGGTGATGTTGCGAACGCAATTCGTAATGCCGCTTACCCGAGTTCAGAAACACAGCGGCGACCGATTTGGCAGCAGACTGTGTCGCACTGGCTTTAACGTGCTGGTATGGGAGCCGGTCGTTCAGAAAGCAATGACATACTACTGAACATAAAAACTTGCCAAGACATCGTCAGTAAAATGCTGGTGTTGACTGCAACATCCTGTAAGGGATATACAACTTCAAAAAAAAAAAAAAAAAAACTGATCGACCCTTTTACTTTTTTCTCTCCTTGTGCTCTGTTATTGTCCACTCATTATTGAATATTGATGTCAACCATGCTGTCGGCGTTATATTCTTATAAAGCGTACATGGTTCATAATTTGCATGCTCCCTTCAGACACAAATGTGTACTAAAGAGAAATTCATTTTTAAAAATTAACTCATCAAAGTCTGCAGTGTCAGTTCTAATTTAAAATTACGGCTTGTAATGTTTCTGTGGATGACACTGATGAGTGTTTATTATTATGCTCTCTCTGCCCGGATTGCTAATTTCCATCTTTGTATTCATTAGGCTTCGGTTTTCATTATGTTGGTTTTCTTAAAAATAAGTCATATGTTAGTGTTGTGTGGCTGTAAATCATGAGATGTAAATGAATATATACTCGTATATAGTTTTGTTGTAAGTGTAACAAATTATAACTAACATTTTCCCCTCTGTAATATAGGTACTTCAGTGTTCAATGGACAGAGAGCTGAATTTATATGCTGATGTGAAAGAACAGACGAACCCAGTTGCCAGTTTGGTGTTATTTGGATTGACCAGCCAGCCTGTTGACCATGAAATAGGTGCTCATAGGAAGCATGCATCTTCTGATGTTGGTGAGGCAGATGTTTATTCACTCTGCACAGAATATGGTTTTTGTCTGTATATATTGTATACATATACTTGCCGGTCTCCCTGGCCTAGGGGTTAGCAACTTTCTCCGTAATCCCATATACTCTCGTGAGTAACGTGATGTGCGCGCGAATCGGTGGTGGTTCTAGCCGCATTGGTAACTTATGGGGTATGTGAGCCGGTCGCTCAGAAAGCAATGGCAAACTACTAAGCGTAATCTTGCCAAGAAATCAACAATCAACTGAAAGATGCTGATGTTGACAGCAATGTCCTGTAAAGGGATATGCGAACAACAACAACAAAATACACATACTTATGTGCGCACGTGAACACACACACAGATTGTTAAAGCAATAATTGGGCTTCCAGGTTGACCCAGTCTAAAATTGGTACTAGGAAATTTTCCTGGAAGTAAAGGCAGCCTTCAGGTTATTGACCGCACCACCCGTCAAGTAATACATATAAATAATATATGGCAAGCACCTACACCCAGTCACCTCAATTCATAAAAGGTTCTTGACTAACTTTGCTTACACACACAACATGCATGCACACACGCGCACAAACATATATGTATTTGTGCGAATGCTGATTACTTTTACTGACCAGCACTCATTAAATTGGTTGGTACCCCAGATTTCTCTAGAGAGGCAAAGTGACAAAAATGTCTGGTCACCTCATTTCATAATGATATGACTTAGTATATGTAAGTTCAGTGACAGTAACTGCCATGGTATTGACTACCCTATACAATGTAGAATGTGTATAAATATACAGATGGGTGATTAAATAGGGATCACATGAGTACTCCCAAATGATATAATGTAGTTTGTTTTCACCTTATTGTTACACCCAAGTAGCTGAGGTGGTGTAGTGGCTGTTGTGCTTGCTTGCTGGTCTGATGGTTCTGGGCTCAGATCTCTCTGAAAGTGGGATTTTTTTCATGGTTTATCCCCGACTCAGGCTTGTAAAATTGATACCATAAATTGTTCTGGGATTTAAGGTGACTGATGTGATACTGGCCACGTCATCCAACTTGTGCCATTTTGTCAAGGAAATATGCACTTGAGGGCATATTTTAGTATGCCATTTTATCATCCAGAGGCTTGTCGTGTGCAGAACTTCCCTTCCATAAGTCTTTTAAAATTTATCTCTCATAAGCCAGAACTTCATCAGTTGCTGTTATGTGAGAATTATTTAAGACATCTTGAATCCATCTGCATGATCTGCCTCTTCTCGGCTTCCCTATTATGACAGTCTCCATAATTATTTTTTTCCAAATACGTTTCTTTACATGCCTAAAATATTTAGTTTTTCTCAATTTAATTTGTTTTAACCAGTTTACTTCAATATTGAGTACTTTTTTGTATGCAATAATTGATGTGAGACAGATGTGTATCCTTTAGCATACAAATACTGCTCTAGAAAGTTAAGCAGTAAGAAGAATAGTAATGCAGATATTCTAAATTCCTGAGAAACAGTAAAAGATCATGATATTTTGTGAACTGTTTCTATGAACAGGGATGTGGAATGTGTGTCTTCTATGCCCTACCTTTAATTGTTGTTTGCCTTAATTTTCAGACCGGTCACCAGACATTGACAATGACAGCGATGATGATGATGGACCAGAGTACAATGACTATTCATCCAATGATGATATGAGTGACAGTGAACCAACGATGACAGAGCATGAAGTTAGAGCTAGACAAAGAAAGCACAGTAGATCCAAGAATCGACCGGTTGCTGCAGTGAGTATAATATTTGAACCATTTTTGTTTTCCATGATTTAGCATAAATCTAAATCAGTCATCATCAGCATGTAGCAGGTCATTTGCAGAACATCGATCATTGTGGCCTGGCAGAAAGACTCTTGATCCGTTGCCAGTTCCCCTGCCTCTTTCATGCCCAAAATGTCTTTCATATATCCACCTTTGTGGTAGTTGCTCCTGATTTTTTTCCGATAACCATTAATTCCATTACTGTTGCTTCTAAGTCACTGATGTTTAATTTGGCTATCACTTTCAGAGACATGATGTTGTTTATAAGCCAGTTTGATGTTCAGATCTTGTAGAATGTCAGGATTTTTCTTCATCTAGATCCAAGGTATTCTAAAAAAAAAAATGTTGGTAACAAGTTCAAAAGACCTGTTTTTCTTCTTGAGTGATTGCAAAACAGTTCATGACTCACGTCTGTATGTTGCCACAGGACAGATGCATGTTCTTAAAATATGTAATTTCTTTGCTGGTTTTGTGCTATAGGCTCTTAACCCTGTGCAGGGCAGATGTTTGTCCGTTTTTTAGCTCTGAACGGGGAAGATTTTTCAGGTTCGGTAAAATTTCGGTTACGTTAGTAAAAACATCACATCTAAGGTGTTAGTCAACAGATTTTAGTGAAATAAACAACAAAATGAAGGAAAATGCATGCAGATTATTTTACTCACGTAATCCAATCTTGCTGGCAATCCACACATGAACACGAATATTTACAAAATGCAACATATTGTTTGTGATTGTCAGTCATTTATACAGCAATTTACAAACCCATTTTCAGAATCAGAATCACTTTCTTTAAAGTTCGACTCACGACTGCCAACGCTGATCAATGATATCTAGCTCCAATTAATAGTCAAATTCGTGCCCTTTAATGTCACTTAAATTGAATCCAACGAAATCTCCGCTATCACTTGAAGAATCGTCGAAATCCATTTTGAAATACAGAGCGTAAACCCCCAAAAACTATAAAACAATCTGTTCAAATTCAAAGTATACGCTTGCAAATGTCGGCCATATTGTCAAGCTATTGGCGAAACTGAAAGTAGACAATTGAAAGTCTCGGAAAGCCGCGAGATCGCATTTTTACAATACTTAGTAATCATGAACGCTTTGGGACATTTTGCCTGTTCCAGGGTAAAAACGTTCTCGGGCGTTTTGCCCGGTAAAGGGTTAATACTGTTTAACCTTTGCATTAAGTCCCGTTTCTTTCTGACTTCTTCCCATTTTCGTTAAATATGGAGCCAAGGTATTACCAGTTTGTGACTTGAAGATTGTTGACCATAATGTTTTGTTGTCATGTAGTTTTGCCCATTGACATTATTTTTATCTATTGTTAAGTTCAGAAAAAAGATGATGATCTTCACTATGTCTTTATAAATCAATTTGTAATGCATAATTGTCTTTATATCTTAGGTTGTCTTAATGATTTCAGAGTCATGCCATGACAGATTTCATTTATTTATAGTTTATCCAAAGGGATGTCTGTAGTTTGTTATATTAAAACACATTTTTTCATGTGACATTTGAAAAATGCAAATTAGTTAATAGTTTTTGTATAATTATTTTTCTAAAAACATGAAGTTTGGTGCTGTCAGTGACTTATGATTTCTTTGGTAATAAGGGACAGCACCGATTTGAATGCATCATGAACTTGCAGTTGTGTGTGGCCTGAAGATAACTGTGCAGCATTTGAATTGTCTGCCTTGCACTCTGAAAGTCATGGGTTCATTTTAGCTCTGCATCGTTCAGACACAAGTGCAAATTTTTCTGGAGACCCCAGGGCTCATCGCTGAAGCTACAGTGTTCAGGTTTTGTGTGATGCTCTTAGCAGCAGCTTACCATTCTTTGGAGGGTGACAGATTTGGTTAATCTCAGTGCATTGAAATCGATCCTCTCCTTTTTTTTTGTGGGTTACCTTTCTATCAATACCCTATGTGTAAGATTGAACAAAAAACCAGAGGTTTAACCACATAATGGGCTAATATCTGCTGTACTGCTGCCCATCAGACAACAGCGAATAATGTTAACCATGATAATAGAGGTCAGCATGGCCAAATGGATCAGAGCACATGTTCTTAAAACATCCCGTGTGCTGATGTTGAGGTAGGGGGTTGAACCCCCACACCGGCCAGTTGGACTAAAATGTTGACTTCTCGTCCTTGACTTTGGGACATAAATTACAAGCACCTCAGAAGTCGGAGGGGGTTTGCCTAATGGTGAGTGACACTGATAATAGAGAAAACTAATCCACACACAAAATTCAGTGTCAGTGCTACTAAAAGTAGCGTGTATGGATTTAGCTTGAGTTCAAAGTGAGCGAGTGCAAACAAAAACAAAAGCAAAACATGATAATTACCAATGCCTTTCCAGACACACAAACTATAAATGTTGGGAACCTTGGAATGATTGCTGTCAGTGTTAGAATTATTACAGTAGAAGTCTGAGAATTAACAAGTAAGAAAAAGAAAAATATGTATCAGCGTCTTCATCATTACCCTAAAGCAGCTAATATGAGACTTCAGGGCTAATAGATCATGACTGTTTAACTGCAGCCCAGAGAATGCAATTTAAATTTATAAGCGGAGTTTGAGGTAGTCACACTAACACATTGAAGATAAAAATGAATGGTTGCAATTAAAGTGGTACTCACTTGCCAATTACAAACACCATGAAATGCTTAAGATGGCTTAGCAATCAAACAGTTTTGAATTGAGTTTGGCAACAAGATTGAAAGAATTACATTAAAAAACTGTGGCGCAGGAAAGTAACAAGATTGGAAGAATTATATTAGAAAACTGTTGCAGAGTGAGAGGAAATGTATACCAGATCTGTCAAGACTGGAGAGTTAAAACTGTACTTGGATAACTGAGATTAGCAATTGACTTTGTAACAGAACCTTGTAAACTTGCTAAATGCATCTTAATAGTTTTCTGTAATATCATTTTTATTTCTGTTATGAGCTCATTCATGGTTGAAATTTAATATGTATATTTCAGATGCAGTCGGTTGTATTTGCAATATACAGTCTCAGTTATGATTCTGTTCTTTCAATGTTTAGTTCAGTTATTTCTAGTAATAATACATGTATCATTGTTGTTAGGTTTTAATCTCTCACGATCATATTGTAACAATAATTACAAGTCCTGGAGCAGGGCTCCGCTATGGGTCTTTGAAGTGCAGGACCATCACATTCTGTAGGCCTGGATGTACGGAGGAATGGCCAATATTTCCCTCTCTTAGCAGATGACCAACGTGATGTCGATCCTTTGTCCAACCATGCTCATAACATTATCAGCTTAGCCTCCTACCGACTGCACCAACTTGCCCACGTGATCATTTGTTGGGGTGTGTAAGTGGCTATGATTGAGTGTCCCAGTGTTTGTTAAAAATATAGCTCTCCCACTCAGGGCACCACAGGGAATGAAGCTTGATAAGGTCAGAAAAATTGCTGATATAATAATTAAAGACTAGAGAAAATCAAAACTAACGATTCCAAATCACTCACTGGCACCATACTGCCTTGATAGATGATAGTTACACCTTGCTTCCAACCAGGCACAACAATCACAGCCTATGGTGGCTGTGAATGTTACACAGTAGCTCAATCATATCCGACTAAGACCTGATACCAAATACACTGTTTTCAAATACACTGACATAAAAACAGTAATAAAATAAAAGGGTATAAACATGTCAGTAAAATGGATCTAGATCAGCTATGATCATAGTAATTCAGTATATATATATATATATATATATATATATATATATATATATATATATATATAAGACAAAAGTTCAACAAAATCCACACACATTTAATGCTGCTAATGTATCTAGATGATGTGTAATTTGTCTAATAAATCGTAAACAATTGTCATATGCAGATGACATGTAATGTGGCCAATAAATCTTAGTGACAGGTGTCATAGGATGATATATTGGTATGTTGACATGTCTGCCTAGGCACAGATACAGTGATAACACAACTCAAGACAGCAACAAAGAACTTTGAGCAACATTGATTATACCAGAACATACAATGTAAGATGTAAAACCATATCCAGACATGTCATACAATCTAGCTTCACACATAAATTCTCTGGTTAGTGTAGTGAAACCTACACTATCAGTGGACACTGTCTGTACTGCACTGCAATCTACCTCGGCTGATTAGTATCTGAGCCATCATCAGATATCACATCAGAAGGAATATAAAATTCTGCAAATGCAGCCTGGGTTTTGTCCAGAGTTGACTTGAATGCCATGCTCACTTACACGCTCACTTACACAATATGTTCATCCTTTGTGTAATGAGCACTTTCTCAAACTACCTAAAACACGCAGACTTGATGGAGTTTGCTTTATTGTGCAGCAATTTCAGACATTTTGCATTTTGGCTCCCATTTATATTACTAGACATGTGTCATGAGTAACATGGTAATGTTGACCGGTGTAATTATTTTGAGGTCAGTATAAAAATGACAACACAAATCAAATGTCAAATGTGTATCACGAAACAGCATTTGCATATTTAATGGATTTTGACATGTAATGTGTGTGTACGCAGAAAAAAAGAAACATTGCTATCTGAATTCATGCAAGCATAAAGCAATTATGACTCAGATGTATACTGTTGCTACTTGAAGGCTGTTTTCAAATGTAGGTCATCACTGTTTGGCATGAGATGATCAGATGTGAATATTTGTAAACATACATATTTTTTTTTTTTTTCATTTTTCAGCAAAGGAATATTAAGCAGAAATTTAGAGCTCTGTTAAAAAGATTCAAGGTTTCAGAAGATGTAAGTCTGTGTGAAAAGTTTTAACATTTTGTTTATCAGAATACTCGTCTGTCAGTGCTTGTAGCATTAGAAATTTTCATCTTAATCGTTATGTTACCCACAGTAGTCAGAAATGAAATCTCCAGTAGCGGCAGGGTTGGGTCATTTTCAACCCTTATAGCTCTAGGGTTAACATATGCAAATAAAATGTTTACCATAGATTTATCTAGAAACATATAGGCGGATGGTGGTATAAGTTCTCTTGTGTGCTGTTAGGGCACCAAAAATATCGACCTAATATATTCCCCCCAAAAGCCTTAATGGCATGCATATGGATTACCTGACCTTTTATGTTGGTTACAGAAGGGTTTTGAGGCATAGCGTTTGCCTGTGAATCAAGAAGGCTGGTTGCAAATCACCTCTGGGGAATGGTATTTGTATACAATAAGTAACTCAAGTTTCAATATGTAACTCAAGCCTGTGACTGGCCTAGCACTTGAGACTGACCTAGCACCTGCGACTGGCCTAGCACCTGAGACTGGCCTAGCACCTGAGACTGGCCTAGCACCTGCGACTGGCCTAGCACCTGAGACTGGCCTAGCACCTGAGACTGGCCTAGCACCTGCGACTGGCCTAGCACCTGCGACTGGCCTAGCACCTGCGACTGGCCTAGCAAGCTGGCAGGGGATCTTCATACTGCTCGTAGAAAAACTAAGAAGTATAAAACGGACTGACCCAAATGGATATAGATCCTGCAATGTTAATGGACTACGAGACAGATCAGCGATTCAAACAATAGGCACAATGAACATCTGCTGTTTTAATAGTAAAGAAGAAGAACTTATAGAAACAGTGGAAGAGAGGAAAATTGGACTGATGGGAATAGCAGACACCAGAATAAAGGGGGAAGGATGCAAGGAGATCCACCACAGTTACACGTTTGTCTACTCTGGAATGGAACAGCAAGAAAGGGCAAGACACGGTGTGGGAATAGTCATTGAACTACGGCTAGCAAGAGGAATACTAGAAATAAAATATATATCAGAAAGAATCATAACAGTGAGAATAAAAGAACAAACAATTACAACATATGTACAAATATACGCACCATGTAATACAAACAATAATTAGCAAGAATGCGAGGAATTCTACGAAGATATCCATGACGTGCTAAATAAAATAGATAAGCAGGACAACATCATAGTTATGGGAGACTTCAATGCAAGGCTAGGACATAACAGAGCGGGCATAGAAAAACATCTTGGAGACCAACATAATGAAAGAAATGATAACGGAAGTAGACTGATAGAGCTATGCAGCCAACATGACCTCTATATAACAAACACATTCTATTAACACAAAGACTCACAAATATACACCTGGTAAAAATGGAGTGATATTGGATACTAAAAGCCAGATTGATTTTATATTAACAAGAAATAACAGAAAGATAAATATATTTGATGCAGGGGTTTTGCCCAACATAAGTATAAACACAGACCACAAAGCAGTCGTTGCCACAATAAGAAACATCAGTAGAAAGCAAAGACCAGGAAAATACATGCCATGGGAATTAGTAAATTTTAAAAGACCTCAAAGACGAGGCAGTGAGGGAAAATTATGAGAAAGAACTAACTGAAATCTTTGTAAAATTACCTGTAGAAAGAAAAACAGTGGAAAAAGAATGGGAGGTGTTCAAATCAAGTGTTCAAATCAAGCATGTTAAATACTGCAAAAATAACATGTGGAACCACAAAAAAATGCAAAACACGGATAAAGAAAATAACAAGTTGATGGAACGCAGAAGTTACATTGGCACCTTGCTGCCTTGACAGACGATAGTTTGTGCTTCAAAGAGGCATAATAACTTCTACCCATGGCGGAAGCAAATGTGACTGATAAGGCCAATTCGCGCTGTAAATGTTCGTTCACAGTGGGTGCATGTGAACATGTGGTCATTTCCACCATCATGCACCCTCTTACGTCTCACACGCTCGATGTGTGACTTATCTGCAATAATTTTCTCCTTTGTCTTTATTCCATTTCTGATGTTTGCCCTCTATGCAACACGTTCAGCGGTGACTTGCTCCCAATGTGCATTATCAATGCGTGTATCAATCATGTCCCGCTTACACACATGTTTGTATCGTAGTAGAGGCCGACCCTGAGATCTCTTACCCATCTGTAATTCACCAAAAAAGATGTCCTTTGGTATTCTACCATCATCCATCCTCCTAAGATGTCCTATCCATCTAAGTCTACGAAGACTGAGCATGGAATAAACCGTCACACAACCTGATCTTTCCAATACTTCAGTATTTGTGATTTTGTCTTGCCACTTAATACCAAGAATTCTTCGCAGACACCGCATATGAAAGCTGTTTAAACGTTTCTCTTGGTGTGAGTAAGTTGTCCAGGTTTCACTGCCTTAAAGAAGAGTACTAAGGACACAGGCTTGATAGACAAGGATTTTGTTTTGGCAGTAAGCTTCCTGTTCTTCCAGACTCTTTTTCTTAACCTGTTCATTGTTGTTGCTGCCTTACCAATCCGGATGTTGATTTCCTGATCTAGGGATAATTTGCTATTTACCACTGATCCTAGATATGTAAAATGGTCTACCATCTCTAGTTCGGCGTCGTCAATAAAGATTGATGGTACCCCATGTGCACCTTGTGACATAATCTGTGTCTTCATTTTTGCTAATTGTTAAACCAAATTCAGAACAAGCATTGGAGAATGCAGATAGTAGACATTGTAATTCTTCCTCAGAGTGGGTCGTAACTGCAGCATCATCTGCATAAAAGCAACTCTCTGATCAGTATCCCTCCTAATTTTGGTCTTGGCCTTCAATCTCTGAGCATTGTAGAGGCCGCCATCTGAGCGTGAGTGAATGTATATACCACCATCCTGATCACGAAAGGCATATTTCAGTAGAAGTGAAAAGTATATTCCAAAGAGGGCTGGGAGCTAGTACACAACCTTGCTTAACTCCACTCTTGATTTCAAACTCTTCAGAAGTTGCACCATCAAACTTGATTATACCCTTCATGCCTGTGTGGAACGATTCCACATTGGACAGAAGAGTTGGTGGGCAGCCAATCTTCTTTAATGCCTTGAACAGACCCTCACGTTTGACCAAATCAAATGCCTTTGTGAGGTCAGTGAAGGCAATAAACAGTGGTTGATTCTGTTCACGGCATTTTTCTTGTATTTGTCGCAATGAGAATATCATATTAATGGTAGACCGGTTCTGTTGAAAGCCACACTGTGATTCGGGGTAGACTTGATCTCCTAGGACTTGACGTCTGCGCAGAACAATTTTGGCAAATACTTTTCCAACAATACACAGAAGTGAGATACCCCTATAGTTGTTGCGACCGCTCCGATCGCCCTTGTTCTTGTACAGTGTTATGATGCTTGAATCTTTAAATCCTGTGGGACTTGTCCTTCTCGCCTGCATAGCTCTATTAGCTGGTGGATCTGTAGAGTGTGAGTGTCTTGCCCACTCCTGATAACCTATATTGGAATCCCATCCTTACCTGGAGCCTTGCCAGATGCAAGTTCATTTATAGCACACTTAACTTCTGTTATGGTGGGAAGTGTATCCAGGTGGTCAAGAGTTGGTAGAGCCTCTATGGCGTTGAGGGCATCATCCGCTAGTGTGGTCTCACTTTAGTAAAGTGTAACTGTGTCAGTCCATCGAGAATAGTTAAAGCTGTGATCCATGGTAGTGGTAAAGATAAACTTCGTGTTGTTCTAATACCTAGTTAACAATTTTAACAAGGACCGTATAACTCACCCAATTCCAAGAATCTTCAACACACACACGCTTTGCACACTTTTCTGGATTCATCCATGATTTTTAATTCAGAGCTTAGGGTAACTGAGAATATAATTTCGGAACATTCAAACCATGCATAAATAGGTCGGCCTGCTTATTCAGCTAATTATGAAATGTAGCTTATTCGGTTAGTTGCTTAAAAAAAAATAATTAACTTGGCATTTTTCTCTTTTCATTACTTGACGTTCCTAACCTTCTCTTAAAACATATTTTTTTTTAGCATATCCTTTACAGGACTTAGCTGTCAACACCAGCATCTTTCAGCTGTATGTTGATCTCTTGGCAAGATTACGCTCAGTAGTTTGCCATTGCTTTCTGAGCGGCCGGCTCAGTATCCCGCAAGTCACGAGCGGGGGTCAAACCGCCTCAGCTCTCGCTCCGCTACGAGACTCTGCGTGATAAACGGGATTACAGAGAGAAAGTGTTGTAACCCCACAGCCAGAGAGACCGGCTAAAACATATTACAAACTAGTTAACTTCTATTCGGTTTCTTAAACTACAATCATTCTAGAGATGTTGCCCTTCCTCCAATTGGAACTAACCTACCAGATGTAACCCTCCATTAACGCATATCGGACTATCAAAAAAATGAACGCGTGTTGCTTCTATGCCTATAAAAATCGAACTACCGTTGTCAATGTTTTTGTTGTTACCCTGATGTATTGCTACCACGAAGACGATGTGTGTCTTTGTGCAGTGCTTCTTTGGCTTCCTCCACTAAATAAGAGAAAACCAAAGACATGCCTGGCGCCACATCTTCACTCCCTCATCCGACCTCCCATTATTTCCCTTATAACAATGCTCTGTTATAAATACCTCCCTTTCTTCAATTGGACTTCAAATCCAAAAGTTAAAACTCTAGAACACTAGTTTAAGACTCATTGATCAATCCTCAACAAAAAAATTAAAAAAAAACTTGCTACATATCAACTCTCCTAAATACAAACCAACTAACCATTAACTAATGTTAACTACACATTGTTTCACTACATAACAGACCCATAGTCCATTATTCATTGTCCAACCACTAAGTTGAGCCTAAAATCGGTTTCAATTTTCTGTTACTAACCCACTACTTTGTTGGTTGTCACATTGGGGTTTCCACCAGCCAATCCGGTGCAACCCTACAATTCGACATCTCATCACCACTACCTCAACACCAATTACACTGTTTGTCAACATTGTGGTTTTCCTTAGCTATCCGCTGCAACCCTACAATTCGACATCTCATCACGACTACCTCATCATCAACTTCACTGGTTGTCAACATTGTGGTTTTCTCCAGCTATCCGTTGCAAGCCTACAATTCGACATCTCATCACGACTACCTGTCACCGGAACTAATTAAAGCAGCAAGAGAAGTAGGAACAGCTTGGCTACATAGACTATTCAACCATGTTTGGGTAGAACAACAGACACCATGAGACTGGGGAAACGCCATAATTATGCCAATTTGGAAAAACAAAGGCAGCAAAAGAGACTGCACACAATCACAATACAGAGGCATTTCACTGTAGAGTCGTACTGGGAAAATATTTTGCAAAATTCTTGAAAAAATATTACAAACTACTTTAGAACCCCAACTAAGCGAAACACAACTTTAATTTAGGAAAAACAAAGGATGCACAGATGCCATTTTTGCTCTTAGACAACTTATAGAAAAATCAATTGAATTCAATGAAGCACTCTACTTAGCCTTTGTCGACCAAGAAAAGGCATTCGATAGTGTAGATAGAAACAAGCTGTGGGAAATCCTTAAACAATATGGAGTGAGTACACATCTAACAAACCTATTTAGAAGTTTATGCAACAACAGTGAATGCATAGTGAGAGCAACTGGAAGACACTCAGAACCCTTCACCATAAGATCTGGAGTACGACAAGGTTGTGTCCTGTCCCCTCTCTTGTTCATAACATATATAGACAACATACGTAAAGAAACCAGCCAAACAGAGACCACAGGAACACTGCATGACGAGAACACAGAAGAAGAACCATCTGCAAATCTAACCATTAGAGAACTCCTGTTTGCGGACAACCAAGCACTAATAGCAAAATCAGAAGCTGAATTACAAGACCACATGAATAGTCTAAATGAAATGTGTAGGAGACATAACATGGAAATTAGCACAAGTAAAACAGAGGTAATGACTGTAACTAAAGAAGAAAAAGCAACGACGATTCATCTAAACGAACATCCCTTGAAACAAGTAAAGAGTTTCAAGTGCCTAGGAAGTATAATATCATCAAATGGCAAATCAGAAGATGAGATCGAAAATATGCAATAGGCAACCACTCATTGGACAATGGCACCAATACTAAAGAACAAATATGTATCATTAACTACTAAGAAAGCACTTTACAACACAATCTTCCTACCAACTCTATGTTACCAATGCCAAACCTGGACGACAGAAAAAGAGAAAAGAAAAATCACAACGGAAATGAGATTCCTGAGAAGAATACTCAATGTATCAAGAAGAGACAAGATCAGAAATGAAGAAATCAGGACTAAAGTGGGGGTTATAGCTGCGCTAGATTTTATTAGAAGGCAGCAAGTCAAATGGTTTGGCCATGCAAGCAGGTTACCAACTAACAGTATACCACAATAAGCAATGATGTACAGACCAGATGGAAGCAGAGGAAGAGGCCGACCACGTAAACGATGGACGCAGGGAATAACAGAGTCCATGGGAATATTGATACATGAAGCCCATAAGCGGGCACTCTCCCACTGTTTATACTTCACCTCGACACCGCAAGGTACAAGAGGAACATGATGAGATAAGATGAGAAGTAACTCAAGGATGTTATGCTTTCCCTGATCCAGTGGTAGTGTATTGGGAAGCTAGCATGCTTGGATAAGGGTGAAAAATGTGATCCTTGTGCATGTTAAAAGTCCCTCGCAACTGGAAATGAAAAAGAGTAAGCCATACAGACCACCACCATCATGTAGCAGGACCTTAGGAGAACATTTCTCTCATCAGGGACCACTAAAGAGAACCTTTGCCAGCTTTTTCACCTCATGCAATTTTATGCTCGAGGTATCTTCAGTCTTAAGAATTTCAACATTGAAAATAGGATCTTGGTATGTAAGAACTATGAGTGGGAATGGAAAATTTGATAACATAAAGTCTGAAATGAGAAGATTAAATATTAACCTGTTAGGTGTATGTGAGACCAGATGGACAGGAATGGGCATTATGATATCTGAGGAATATAGAATCTATTCTGATGGAGAGAAACAACAGCGAGGAGTAGCAATTATAATGGATACAGAGAGAGCAAAATCGATCAAAGGATATTGGACTGTATCAGACAGAGTGCTGGTGAAGTTGAGTGGAAGACCTTTTGATGTCAACGTCATACAAGTTTATGCACCAACAGCAGACAGTAGTGATGACAGCATTGATGAATTTTATAATGATTTAGAGAAAGCCTTCAAGAAATGCAAGAATTCTGAAGTAAATATCATAATGGGTGACTTGAATGCCAAAGTTGGAAATCAACAGGACGGATGCATAGTAGGCAAGTATGGACTAGGGGAACAGAATGAAAGAGGTTGCAGACTAGTACAGTGGGCAAAAGAGCAAGATTTGATTATTGGAAACACCTGGTTTCAACAGCACCCAAGGAGATTATGGACATGGAGGAGTCCTGATCATAAGATCAGAAATCAGATTGATTACATCCTCATCAACAGAAGATTTCGAAATGCCTTAAAAGTCGCAAAAACTATACCAAGCGCAGACTGCTACAGCGACCATAGATTAATCTTAAGCAATTTACATATAAAATTAAAGAAAGTCAAATATTCACCAAGAAACACAAAATTTGATCTACAAGCACTGAAGAGTGAGGAAATAAAAGATAAATTCAACGTAGAGGTAAAGAACAGATTCGATGCATTGTCCGATATGGAAATATTATTTCAAGACGTCAGTGACCAATGGGAAATATTAAAGAAATCAGTCAACCAAGCTGCAGAAACAACCATCCCAAAAATAAAGATAATAGGACGCAAGAAATGGATGACGGAAGACATCTTAAAACTCATGGAAGTAAGAAAAAATAACAAGGAAAATATGAAGAGATTCACAGGAAAATTAGGAAGCTATGCAAAGAGGCTAAAGAAACATGGCTTGAGGAAAATTGCAAGGAAATTGAACATCAACACAACACCCGGAATACCAAATTAATGCACAAAAGAATTAATGACATCACTAACAAAAGAACACACACATCAACGGGTTGCCTAAACACCAAAGATGGCAAAATCATAATAGAAAAAGATCAGATTTTACATGCATGGTCAGATTATGTGAAAGACCTTTATGATGATGCAAGAGAAGAACAATATAATCATCGGAATAATAATGAAGGACCAGCAATTTTGAAGATAGAAGTTCAGAATGCTCTTAACCATATGAAAACTGGCAAGACCCCGGGTACAGATAACATCACAGTAGAAATGATCAATGCCTTAGAAGAATATGGAATAGACCAAGTCACCAGGACTGCTGAACGCAATATACGATACTGGAGATATACCTCCTGAATTATGTAATTCTATATTTATTGCAATCCCGAAGAAATCAGGAGCCATGGAATGCGATCAACATAGAACAATTAGTATAATGAGCCACATCACAAAGATTCTGCTGAGAATTATCATGCAAAGAGTTAGGAAGAAAATACAACCCGAAATAGGAGAAGAACAATGTGGGTTTGTAGAAGGCAAGGGCACAGTAAATGCTGTGTATATACTGAGAACAGTAATTGAGCGTTCTATAGAAGTAAACAAAGATCTATATCTTTGCTTTATTGACTACACAAAGGCTTTCGATAAAGTGAGACATGTCGACATGATAAGGATGCTTGAAGATCTACAAATTGATGGAAAAGACCTTAGACTTGTAAAAAACATATATTGGAAACAACAAGCTGCCATCAGAATTGATAACGATGTAGGTCAATATCAGCCTATTAAAAGAGGTGTGAGACAGGGATGTGTAATGTCTCCAGATCTTTTTTCCCTGTACAGTGAAAATATATTTCAGAAATATAGAAGATATGGAAGGAATCAACATTGGGGGACAATACATCAATAACATTATATATGCAGATGATACAGTCTTGATTGCAGACAATGAACAGGACCTGCAAAATTTAGTAGATGCGGTTGTTGCACACAGTGAACAACTAGGGTTAGAACTGAATATTAAGAAGACACAGATTATGGTCGTCACTGGGAAGAAGGAAATACCACAATGTGATATACGAGTAGATGGACATATTCTTAAACAAGTGAATCGATACTGTTATCTCGGCACAGTCATAACATCTGATGGGAGATGCCTTGAAGAGATTAGAACAAGAATTGCCATTGCGAAGGTAGCCTTTTGCAAGATGAAAAACATACTGACCAATAAAAAGATATCAATTGAAACGAGAAAAAGAGTGTTGAGATTCTACATAGAACCTATACTTTTGTATGGATGTGAAGCATTGACAATAAGCAGTCAAGCTGAAAAAAAGCTAATGCTGTGGAAATGTGGTTTCTGAGGAAAATGCAAAGAATACCATGGACAGACAGAAAAACCAACTGAACAAGTCCTTCAAGAAACAAATGAAGATCGTAAACTGATTAGAGTCATTAGACATAGACAGTCAAAATTTTTTGGGCATGTTATGAGAAGAAATGAATTGGAGAACTTGGTGACAACTGGCAAGATCGAAGGGAAGAGACCAAGGGGAAGCAAATACCTGGATGGCTTGGCCACGTGACATGGTCGAGACAGGAACACAGAGCTGATCCATGACTCTGGTGATCGAGTGAGATGGCAGAACATGACCGCCCACGCTTACCGGCATGGCACATGATGGATGGATTTTCATTCTTCATGCTGGTCGACTCCTCCATCTTTTTTCCAGGAACCATAAGTAATATACATTGTGTAGCTGATCTCTAAATGGTCATTTTGCAGCTGGCATTTCATCTTGCAAATCCTGACTTGCCTTAACATCAGTTATCTATAGGTGTGTAAATATAGAGGCCTTTCCTTAGCCAGTCGCCAGCGAGAGTTAAATACTTATGTCACGTTATTCAATCTGAAGACTGGTCTGAAGTTTTGTGAACATTTTTTTAAAAAAATCCCTTAGTGTAAACCTTCTAGGGGCTATTGAAGTGTAGGCCTGATTGCACAGGGAATAGGTGGCCCAGCATTTCCTCTTTTAGCGAATGTAGAGAGTTGATATTGAACCCTTGTTGGACACTTCTCTTGCAATTGTCAGCACAATGTCCTTTTACTTGTATATGCCTGCTTTGTGAACATATCATTCAACACTAAATCTAGCTGTTTGATTGCCCATAAACTAATTTTTTTTTAAATTGTTGTAGTTTCCCCTTACCTTCCACACTAAATAATTAAAAATAGAAAAAAATATATTCTTTAGCATCATAAATGCAATTATGAAATTGTCTTTGTGTTAGTCAACTGTGTTCTTTCCCTATCATATTTCAAAGTCCTACTTTTGTGCAGATCTTTATGGACTTGTTATCATATTTCAGGCTCTTACCACATTGGATTCAGAGGCTGATCATGACCAGATTCCTAATCCTCAAGAACTGGATGATTTGTTTGATGAATTGGAGGACTCTGACAGTGCACCTGAACTGGATACTATAAGTGTGATGTCCACTCCTAAACCTAAATTACGGTTAGTTTCTGATGAAAATCTCTAGAATAATATGTTCAGTTCTACTTATCCCTTTACAAGTCACACGTTTTTCCTTTTTTTCAACTCTGAATGGGCAAGATTTTTCAGGTTTTCAGTAAGATTTAGGGTTATGTGAGTAAAAACATCCAATCTAAAGTGTCAGTGAACAAATTTTTTGTGAACTAACAAACAAAATGAAGGAAAATGAATGCAGATTTATTATTTTACATGAACACAAATATTTACAAAATACATCATCATCATCAAGTGCCGTGCCGGCTGGCGTAGGCGTTCATGGCTCTCCACAGATCTCGGTCTTTGGTTTTCTGGATCAACTCTGCTGCTAATATTCCTCCGTGCGACTGTCTCAATCCATCCAGCATCACTTCTCTTGGTCTACCTCTGCCTCTCTTCCCCTCGATCTTTCCAGTTGTTACGATGTTCTCCAATGCCTCTCTTCTCATCACATGACCGAAGAAAGATGTTTGTCTCTGTCTTATTGTTGTATATAATGTTCTAGTTTCATTAGCCTGTTTCAGGTAGTCGTCGTTAGTTAGTCTGGCAGTCCAAGGAATTCGCAACATTCGTCTCAGGAACCACATCTCTGTTGCTTCTAATTTCTTCTTAATGTGTTCATTTACATTCCAAGATTCACTGCCATACAGCAAAACTGGTTCTACATAACATTTCAGCACTCTCTTTCTTACATTCAGTGATAGTGACTTATTGTTTATGATTGTCAGTCATCTATACATTTGTTTGATCAACAATCATTTGAAAAGTCTGTTCTTCGAAGAGTTGAAAGAAGGCAAGCTGAGAATGACCATTGGTTGTTATGTTGGCACCAGTTTCTTCAGTAAATCTTTCTATTTTCAATGCTGTCGTTTTGTTGCTCCATATGTGTGCATTGCCAGATGGCCCCGTCCTACTTTCCTCAGCCACATTTTCAGAATTAGAATCACTTTCTTGAAAGTCTGAGAGATCAGAAGTGTGTACACTGTATACGCTGATATCTAGCTCCTATTCATAGTCAACTTCCTGCACTTCAATATCACTTAATTCCCGCTATCACTTGAAGAATCGTCAAAATCCATTTTGGAAAACAAAGCAAAAAACCCCTGAAAACTGTTTAAAAAATCCAATAAAATTTAAAGAAAACACTTGCAAATGTTGCCCATGCTATCAAGTTATCAGCAAAACCGGAAATAAACAATGGGAAATCTCGCAGTCTTGAGATCACGTGTTTATAACACTTAGTTGTCACGGATGCTTTCAGACGTTTTGCTCGTTCGGCAGTAAAGACGTTTTTGGCCGCTGTGCCCTGTAAAGGGCTAATAGAAATTTTAGCCTTATAAAGCATAGTCCGTAAAGAAAACTTTATTTAAAAGGTACTTATCTATATTCACACAAACACTATAATATTGTGTCCTCATTACTTTAATTCATCATCAACCAGGTTAAAACACACACACTGACTGAGTTAACATTTGCAGTTTTCAACTTAGGATGTCAGCTGTAGTTTGTCAGTTTTCAACACAACTGTTCTTATGATATTTGGGAATTGTGGATGAGTTACAGCTTATTTTAAATTCCTTTTCCATCATCATCAAGTATGACACTGTTGGCACTTGCGGTGATTAATAGGTTAAGGATGCTCTACAGTGAATGAACAGTAAAAAAGGTAAAGGTAGTCCCATAGTAGGTGCTGGGCCTTCACATATTCTGATATATGAGATGGGGTGCCCGGTTTTCTTCCTCATTACCTTTTCTTCCCAGACAATTCCAAGAAAAGGCTCAGAATTGTCTGGTACCTATTTTTATGAGGCTGGGTTTTTCTTCGTTTCTCTTTTGTTTTATGTTAAAATAAAAACACGTCACATTTTCTTTCATATTTTTCATTCTAGACCATTTTTTACTGGAAGAGGTACAACTCCAGAGGTTCCAGATCAAACTAAAACACAACAGGTTTGTTGGAATTTATGAGTAAAATTAATGCATTATAGTATTTTACTGAAGCCTCAATGACATTTATGTTTGCACCAAACAGAATATGGTTACAGTTAGCTTTGTCTAAATATTCTTTGCATTTGGGGGTTAACTAACAACAAATGCCTGGATGAGGCTAATGAGGGTAGAAAAATATAAACTGTAACAAATACAGTGTCTTTAGTCATGTAATGAGAAGAGAGGCATTGGAAAATGTCTCAACGACTGGAAACATGAGACAAAGACAGATGAGAGAAATGATGCTGGATGGTGTCACTTAAGATGGTGACATTGAGGAATATCATTAATAGAGTTGTCAGAACACCAAGCCTGAGATCTGGGAAGGTACATGCACTCCTGTATGCCGTTTGTTTGATCATATCTGTTATATTTAGTCTGATCCATGTTTTGACAAAATGTCCACCTTGTTCAACCTTTTTACCTGTGGTTATTATTGAGGCATGTTTGATGTGTCTTCCTCTCAATTTGGGTCTTTTTGTTGGTGTTAGTTCTCTTCTTTCTTATCTTTCTTTAATGTATTTTGGGTAAACTTTAGTATATGTTACACATATTTACTGAAAACTCTGTTCAGGGTCATGAGTTACTGTGGATTGGTTTATTTCCATTTCTGTTTGTGGAAGACTTGTATGATGATTGTATTGCATGTTTTATTTGTATGGTTTCTTATTTGGACATTGCAATACATAAGATGTATATGTTTTCTTTGCTAAAAATCCAGCTTAGTTTGGTGGTCTGTATAGTCTAGTATTATTAAAGATATGTTCATGGTTGTTTGAATTTTGTGGCTAAAGTTTTTATGGGATGGGGAGGCCACACCCAAGCCCAAACCTCCTTCGTTGCCTCATATGACATGGATTTCATATCACAGCATTACTATTCTTTGCTTCCCTGGTAACACACGGATGGATAAAACATTGGCTTGGTCAAATAATATTCAGAAATGGACAGCATATATTAACCACTGCATGAATACTGGCATGAAATGATTTTTGTGAAACAGTCATTCAGTGCAGTAAGCAGTAGTGCCCAACAACCTCCTTGGCTCTGCAAGAAGGCAAGATAACGGAAGAGTTAATATTGTTTTTTGCCGGTTTTATTCTGCAGTTAGTTGCATATGCACTCGTTTCATTTATCAACTGATGGATATTACATTTAACTTTTACAGTATCCTATGTCCAGGAAAACTGTCTTATTTCTTTTTGGTTTTGTTTTTGTTTTGTTGCCGTGAGAACATTTCTGCTGAGTGCCACATTTAGTCTATAATTTTTCAGAAACAAGTCAGACAAAGGCATTTGCCAATAGAAAAATGGATATGTGTAGGTGCATATACAAGTGCATTCATTTAAAAAATACAAACACATTTTAATGTAATATAAAAGTCTAACAGAATCACATACTCTCGGATCAGAAAAAAAAAAGCAGACAATTGATTCTGGCCATGAGCACATATAATTTTGGCAACTTTTTCACCTGCTATATACATATTTATTCATTTATTGTCTCTGACTGGGACATTATTTACAGATTTATCATGACAAATTTAAATTACTTGCATGTAGCTTTTTCATTGACTACTGTGGATGTGTAACAGGAATGTTAGCATTGTCTCTTTAATCATCATGTGCCATGCCCATAAGATTGGTTGGTCAGATGTGTCATCTCACCCGATCCATAAAGTCTTGGATCAGGTCTGTGTTCTTGTCCCAAATATACCATTTGGCCAAGCCATCCAGGTATTTATCTTTTTGCATTCCCCTTGCTCTTGTCCCATCAAGTTTGTCAGTTGTCACTCAATTTTCATGTTTATTTCTCTTTTTAACTTGCCCAAACAATCTTGACCATGTATGTCAAATTTCTCTAACCAATTAACAGTTTTCATGTTTCTTGTAGGACTTTCTCATTCAATTCTCAGTCTGTCCATGGTATTTTTTGCATAATCATCATTGTAACAAGCTACGTGGAGGGTCCCAAATAGCCCGGTCACAATGTTTAATTAATCTTCTCTAGCCCTGGCTGGAATAGGTCTTTACCTGCCAACCCTCCTCCGTTTTCCCTGGACTCACTGTCACGCTTCCTTTCGACCTAGGGACCTATTTCCTGCAGTGTTCTTCTGGCCGACACATAAATAACATGGCAGTCGTCAGAACAACTTGGAAGTAATTTTATTAACCTAATCAAGAACAGCACAGGAACACATAAAGGCAGATAAACAGATAGATCTACACAGACACTACACTGGTAAAGTTTTGACACAGAGCCTCCAGTCACCACAGCCACAGATCCAGCTTCAGATACAGTCTGATCTGTCCAGATATATCTCACCAAAGATGTCAGAATCTCCTTCCTTCTCCAGCAACTGGTTGTAGATTCCACAGGCTTTTGTAGAATCCAAGCGACTGGTGTGTTGAGGACTTCTGTTCATTGCCACATGAATTAATTCGGCACCAGGTCTTCACTGACCTATGAAAAGCTTTACGGTTGCAGATACGGTGAGGTGTTCGTGGAGGGATAATGTATGGGTGCCTTTTAATGTCTGGTATAAAATGGGTAAGCCAGAAAATCTCTCTTAGGCTCCCTCCATACAACTGCTCTCAGGCGTATGTTGTTGAAAAGACCGGCAATGCACCAGTTATGCAAAATGTCCTTGCCTCAAGACCTGCACCTTGCCTCTGTCTCAGAGTTAAGCACACCAAACCTTGAGTTGGCCTCGTCGGACATATTGGCGTTAGCCTAGAAGCACTGGTGATAATGTCCGTTAGAAGACATATTCACTTCTCATAGAAGAGGACCCTGGAGATGACAAACAAAACCTGAGCGACTGGGCTGACTCATGTATCACACAAATACACTATAATTAATACCTGTATGACTGGGCCTGACCTGTCAGGTGGCCCCTGGATTGACCACGTCCGGGCTTGAGGAGACCTCCAGCTGGACGAAGTCCTGTTGTCTTTTTTTTCCACACGACACACTCTCCACATTCATACCAAGCCTTTATTATGATTTGGCACAATCATTTCCATGCTTCCCTCTCACTTGCAAACCATGCCTTTCTCACCCGCAAGATCTTGTGGTGTGGTGCGCCGAGTAAGCTTTGTGTTTCTCCCCCTTTACTAATAGTATAGTATTGGGGTTGTATGGCACGCAGTGTAGTTCCCCATTCCCCGCAAGACTAGGAAAGAAGATACTACCCCTCCCGGCCGCTGCTCTTGTCTGAGCTGTCGCCGCAAGGTACCGGTAGTGCCTCACAGAACACATAGATTTAGAGGAATGCAGGTTCTCTCAATGAGATAGAGAAGTCCATTATCTTCCCGACATCATCCTATCAAGTAACAGACGAAAGAGATAGTCCTGTGTATAGCCTCTTCTGGCTCAAGAAGATAGATCATAGATTGGTATAGCTATCCAATGATGCTATTCCACAGAAAGATGACCAGATGCCCAATTCAAGCCGTAGACAGAAAGATAGCAACAGCTCATCTGACGCCAAGAACAAATGAAATCCTCTGGGGAGATATATTGTTCCGTTTCACTTCCCCGGCTATGCCAAGAACAAGACGCCCATTTAGATTGCCAACGGTCAACCAACTCTTCATTGGTTATGATTGGCTTTTCGCCAATTCCTCTTCCCCTTCAACACATTATATATTTATAACTCCATGTTTGGCTGGAGTACCCACAACCCAATCCCTACCTTTCTTCACCACTTCAGTAGGATGTTGCACTTCTGTCGTTATCTTTAACTAACTTTGACAATTTGCAACAAGTCAACGGTAAGTGTTGGCCCCGCCATTAATTCTTAGCAGCCGCACCAGTGCACATTTGGCGCAAGGCGTTCCCTCGGGTTTACCCGAAACGAGAGACATACATCTACTCACTCCATGTAAGATTTGTGGCATGAAGATAACCCAAAGAACTATCTTTCATGGATATTTGAGGGAACAAGAGAAATGAGAGCCTCCAGAAGCTGTTTCCCCCTGTTTACCCAAAATACAAGAATGCATAAGGACATGAGCCACTGGCGTTTCGCTACATAGGCCCCCTCTTAAGAAAGTCGAACCCTACGAACTTTCTACTGTCAGTGGTTCTGTTCGAATGACCCTACCCTCACATTCAACCATAGGATGCCGTGATAGGAAATCTGCTCCCACATTCTCCCTTCCGGGGATGTATTCGACCGTGAACTGATACGGTTGTAGGAGCAATGACCATCTCATTAACCTCGCGTTCAATTTCTTAGAAGTTGCCAAGAACGTCAGAGGTTGATGGTCGGATTGTACTTTAAACTGGACTCCATACAGATAAGGTTGAAATTTCTGTACCGCCCACACTAGAGCTAGACATTCCCGTTCGACGGTGGAGTAATTCCGTTCGGCGGGTAACAGTTTTCGACTGGCATATGCCACCGGACACAGCACCGAAGGATTATCTCGCCCTTCCTGCAACAGAGTTGCCCCAATCCCTATGTTACTCGCGTCGGTTCTCAGAACAAACGTTTTCTCCAAATTTTGGAGTTGCAGGACTGGCCTATCCACCAAAGCCTGTTTCAGCTTCCCATAAGCTTCTTCGCGACCGCCATAGTCATGAGTGGGAGAGAAGTACCATCAGATCGTTCTTCAAACTTTTTGAGAAGGTTAATGTGGAAGATTTTGGATTTCCCCCTGATCCGGATGGCATAGTTGGTGCGGGACACAACCCTTTCCACCGGGAAAGGCCCCTGCCAACCAATCTCGAGTTTATTGGAACCTACTGGAAGTAACAACAGAACCCGATCCCCCACCTTAAGAGACCTATCTTTCGTCCTTCTATTGTAGTAGGCCGCGTGTCTCTTTCTGGCCGCCCTCAGATTCTGAGCTGCCAAAGCCCAACCCGTCTGGAGTTTTTTCTTTAACTCTTCGACGTATTTATAAGAGGATACAGCTTCTTCAGAAGTTTCCTCCTCTGTCCAACATCTCAATAAGGCTTCTAAGGGACCCTTGATTGGCCTCCCGAATAGTAGAGTGGCTGGTGGCAACCCGGTCGACCCATGGGGAACCTCCCGATAGGCGAACAAGGCGGCTGAGATATACTCATCCCATCTGTCTGGTTTCTCTTGAGCCAGCTTCCGAAGCATGGTCATCAAGGTACCATTAAACCTCTCTACTTGCCCATTAGACTGAGGGTGATACGGGCTGGTGTGAATGTGGTTGGTCTGGAAGATACGAAAGACTTCTTCCATCAGCTTACCACAGAACTGAGACCCATTGTCCGTTAGGATCTGGTTGGGAAATCCCAACCTAGTAAAGGTCTCCATCAGTGCATCAGCCACTCGCTTAGAGTCGATTGTGCCAAAGGTATCGCCTCGCCCCACATGGAACAGCAATCCACCATCGTGAGAATGTACTTATTCCTCTTCCTAGTCCTAGGAAGAGGACCAACAAGATCGATGGCAACTCTCTCGAAAGGAGAGTTCATAATGGGCATGTCTCCCAGGACTACCGGAGCTGTCCAGTGTTTTGGTGCCACACGCTGGCACTCTGGGCACGACTTGACGTACCTACGCACGTCTCCAGTCATCCCTGGCCAGTAGTAATGGCAGGAATGCGCTGGAGAGTTGCCCCGACACCCATATGTCCACTGAAAGAAATGGTGTGTCCCATATGAAGAAGCTGTTCCCGATAAGCCTTAGGAACTACCAGCTGTCCATGCTGGCGATCCTCCACTCCGGCTCTCCGGTACAGTAACCGATTCTTCATATAATACTGACCCCGTCTTGGTGGGTCAGAACTTTTGGCAACTGGTTGAAGCAAGGTTGCAAAGTAGCATCCTGGCTTTGAGCAGCTCGTAACTCCCCAGGCAAAGGATTCACGATCAAGGCCGGCGTCTGCTCATCCTCCGATTGAGATCTGGTTTGCATTGCCCCTACGTACATGGGTTCGGTTGGAATCCCTAGAAAGACGTAGCGACAACCCAAGATCATTGGGAAGATAGGATCAAGCAGAACGGCTGCCTGTATAGTGCCGGTAACATATTTTGATTTGATGTCTACCTTCGCAATTGGAAGAGACATCGCTACCGCACTCTTTGTCGCCGTTTGAATCTCAATAGATTCCCCGGTTAGCTGCTCCGGGCTCACTAAGTGTGATGAAATTACAGCCTCAAACTGCAGACCGGTGTCGTAGAGACACTCAACTGGTTGACCGTTCACAAGTACCGTTTCTACTACTGGTGGTTTTTCTAAATCTTTGTTCCCAAGATCCCTCCCTTCTACCTCCTTGTGAGACCCTTCCCCGGTTTCTACAAGACAAGCAGCATAGTGAGAGTCTTTCTGTTTACGCCGGCAATCAACCGTATTGTGTGTGGGAGATTTGCAATAGGCGCACCACTTTTCACTCCACTTTCTTTTAGGAGATCCAGGTGGACTCTTACCAGAGGGTTTCTTACTAGGAACTTTATCGAAAGGATCCTCCTTCTTGGTGTGAGCTGTTTTAGGGTTCTTCTTCTTTCCAGACCATGTGTCTGGTGGTCGGGGATTGGGTTGTGACAATTCCCCATTATCCCCATGAGCTAGCACATACCTTTCCGCCAACGTGTTGACTAGGTCTAACCTTTCTGCCCCATTTTCAAGCAAGAAGGTTTGCAATGGCTTAGGCATCATTCTCTTCATTTGGTCCACGACCACCAATTCTTCCAAACTTTCATAGTCGTTAGCAAATCCAGCTAATGACATCCACTTCAAAAGGTAAGACTTCAGTCTGACACTGTAGGCTGCGAACATCTCTCCTGGCTCTCTCTTCGACTTTCTGAACTGTTGTCGATAAGTATGAGCTGTCATCTGGAACCTTTTCAATAGTGCTTTCTCCAGAGCTTCATAGTCATTCTCCATACCAGGTGGCAACCTAGAATAGACCTCGTACGCGGTCCCCCTCAGGCCCTGTGAGAGTTTCAAGTTCCATTTCCCTCGTTCCAATCCCATAGCCAAAGCCATCGACCGAAATCTGTGAAGATACTGGTCGATCTTATCTTTGTGTTCATCGAACGGGAGCAATGGGAACTTCATTGCCTGGTATGGACCGCCACCAGAAGTTGTTGAGTCAGGGAGAACTGTGTCTCCCACTGCACCGTCTCTTTCCTTGGCAGTTTGAGCTTTCAGCTCCAGCTCTCTCATACGGAACTCATGGTCTCTGACTGCCTGCTCGGCCTCCATCTTCCTAGCCTCAGCCTCCGCCTCAATCCTCTTGGCTTCGCGCACAGCCTGTCTGTAGTCTCTTTCCACCTCCTGCACATATTTCTGTAACTCCGCTCCATCATAACCCATTTCACGCCCTGTAGCCTGTACGTCAGCGACCTTAAACCCAGCTGATGCCATCTTAAACTCAGAGGGCAAGGGACGAGGTAATTGTCCAATAAAATTTTTCTCACAATTACCCAACAAGTTACATTACACGACCACAACACGTCGTATGTCGGTCAGTCTGTGTCAGGAAGAGTACAGACAATAGCCAGGCACGGTAGGCAGAACCTATTGATAGAAAACAAGGATATCTGTCCCCTATCACTAAATCAGCCAGAACTCCACCAGGATTTCAAATATCCCGCGACGTGCCCCCAGAAATTGTAACAAGCTACGTGGAGGGTCCCAAATAGCCCGGTCACAATGTTTAATTAATCTTCTCTAGCCCTGGCTGGAATAGGTCTTTACCTGCCAACCCTCCTCCGTTTTCCTGGACTCACTGTCACGCTTCCTTTCGACCTAGGGACCTATTTCCTGCAGTGTTCTTCTGGCCGACACATAAATAACATGGCAGTCGTCAGAACAACTTGGAAGTAATTTTATTAACCTAATCAAGAACAGCACAGGAACACATAAAGGCAGATAAACAGATAGATCTACACAGACACTACACTGGTAAAGTTTTTACACAGAGCCTCCAGTACCACAGCCACAGACCAGCTTCAGATACGTCGATCTGCCAGATATATCTCACCAAAGATGTCAGAATCTCCTTCCCCCCCCAGCAACTGGTTTTAGATTCCCCAGGCTTTTGTAGAATCCAAACGCGGTGTTGAGGACTTTGTCATTGCCACATGAATTTAAATTTGGACCAGGTCTTCACTGCCTATGAAAGTTTACGGTTGCAGATACGGTGGGTGTTTGGAGGGGTAATGTATGGGTGCCTTTTAATGTCTGGTATAAAATGGGTAAGCCCGAAAAACTCTCTTAGGGTCCCTCCATACAACAACTGCTCTCAGGCGTATTTGTTGAAAAACCGGCAATGCACCAGTTTGCAAAAAGTTTCCTTTCCCCAAGACCTGCCCCCTTTCCTCTGTTCAGAGTTAAAAACACCAAACCTTGATTGGGCCCCGTCGGACAATTGGCGTTAGCCTAGAAGATGGTGATAATGTCCGTTAGAAGACATATTTACTTTTCATAGAAAGGACCCTGGGATGACAAACAAAACCCGAGCGACTGGGGTGATCAGTACACCAAATACCAAAAATCCTTATGATGGGGCCCGACCTGTCAGGTGGCCCCGGATTGACCACGTCCGGGCTTGAGGAGACCTCCCGCTGGGCGAAATCCTGTTCTTTTTTTCCACACGAAACCTCCACATTCATACCAAGCCTTTTTTATGATTTTGGGACAATCATTTCCAGCTTCCCTCTCACTTGCAAACCATGCCTTTTTTTAAGCAAGATCTTGTGGGTGGTGCGCCGAGTAAGCTTTTTGTTTTTCCCCCCTTTCAATAGTATAGTATTGGGGTTGTAGGCACGCAGTGTGTTCCCCCTTCCCGCAAGCTAGGAAAAAAGATACTACCCCTCGGCCGCGCTCTTTCTGAGCTGTCGCCGCAAGGTACCGGGAGGGCCCCACAGAAACATAGATTTAGAGGAATGCAGGGTTTTCCCCAATGAGAAGAGAAGTCCATTATTTCCGACATCATCCTATCAAGTAACAGACGAAAGAGATAGTCCTGTGTATAGCCTCTTCTGGCTCAGAAGATAGATCATAGATTGGTATAGCTATCCAATGATGCTATTCCACAGAAAGATGACCGATCCCAATTTAAGCTAGACAGAAAGATGCAAAGCTATCTGACGCAAGAACAAAAGAAATCCTCTGGGAGAATATTGTTTCCCTTTTATTCCCCCGGGTATGCCAAGACAAGACGCCCCTTTTGATTTCCAACGGTCAACCACTCTTTATGGTTATGATTTGGGTTTTCGCCAATTCCCCTTTCCCCTTTAACAATTATATATTTTAAAATCATGTTTTGGCTGGAGTACCCACAACCCAATCCCTACCTTTCTTCACCACTTCAGTAGGATGTTGCACTTTGTCGTTTTCTTTACTAACTTTGAAATTGCAACAAGTCAACGGTAAGTGTTGGCCCCCCCATTAATTCTTTGCAGCCGCACCAGTGCAATTTTGGGGCAAGGGTTTCCCCCGGGGTTTTCCCGAAACGAGAGAATCATCTACTCATCCATGTAAGATTTTTGGCATGAAGTAACCCAAAAAACTTCTTTCATGGATATTTGAGGGAACAAGAGAAATGAGGCCTCCAGAAGCTGTTTCCCCCCGTTTACCCAAAAAAAAGAATGCATAAGGACATGAGCCATGGCGTTTCCTACAATCATAAACCACATTTTACACAATTAGATTCTGTTTTCCCCCTTGGCTCTTATTTTTTCTTTTTAATTTAAACTAGCGTCGTATAAACCAAACCCTTCTGATTTACTGTTTGGGGTTTTCATAATCAGTATGAAATTTCAATAAAAAAAACAAAATCTTTAGTGTTATGTTAAAATTAATCAGTATTTACACAATTTAATAAAATAAACCATATCTGATTATACTGTTGTGTTAACTAATAGTATTGCATAATTCACATAAAACAAACCAATCGATTAAACTGATGGTTAAGTAATGAGTATTTGCACAATTACATGGAAAAAAAACTTGATTATATGTTGTTAATGAATCATTTTAAACAATTTTTCATAAAAAAACCTATCTGATTATAATGTTGTGTTAATGTAATATTAAAACCAATTCCGTAAAATCCACATCTGGTTATACTGTTGTGTTAAAGAATCATTTTAAACACAATTTCATAAAACAAACCAAACCATATCTGTTAACTTTTGTTTTTATGTAACATTATAAACACAATTA
>JACEFZ010025743.1:0-22500 GCA_014155875.1 Cepaea nemoralis
TACCACACTTCAAGAAACAGATGAACACCGTAAAGTGATTCGAGAAACTCAACGTCGGCTGTCAATATTTTTGGGCACATAAGAGGAAAAATCAACTTAAAAAATAGTAACAACTGGTAAAATTGTTGGCACAAGAACAAGGGGAGAACAAAGAGACAAATGTCTGGTGGGCTTAGCCACATGACATAACCGGAACAAGAATACATACTTTATCCAAGACTCTGGGGAGGGTGTGATGACGCACGCTTATCAATATGACGCATGGTGATGATGCTAAGAAAAGCATGTGCTTGTTCCTGATGCTACCCCAACTTTTCCCAATCAGAGATCCCAAAAACTGTGCAGACAACACGTCAGATATCACCTGGTGGAGATCACGCCACTTCTTGTCTTTCATGTCCCCTTGACCCAACCTTCCTGGGATGCCTGTGTTACTGGTTTGAATTGGGCACATTAGGAGGAGAAATCAACTTGAAAACATGGTCATAACTGGCATAATTGATGGGGAAAGAGCCAAGGGAAGACGAAGCGATAAATGTCTGGATGGCTTGACCAAATGACATAATCGGGACCAGATGTATTGTAGAGATTAGAGCAATAATCGCCACAGAAAAAGTAGCAATATATACGAGATGGAACACATGCTGGTGACATGGGGATTTGAACTCATGAACACCAGGCCGGCAATGGTGCTAGTCATTATGCCATGGGCTTGTGAACACTAGTGTGGATACTATATGGATACTTGCCGACACTATTCATGGACTTGTGGACACTTGTTGACACTATTCGTGGACTTCTGGACACTTGCGACCACTATTTGCGGACTTGTGACCACTTTCCGACACTATTTGTGGACTTGTGGACACTTGCAGACACAATTCGTGGACGTGTGAACACTTTAGGACACTATCTGTGGACTTGTGGACTATACTCGTGGACTTGTGAACATTTTCGGACACTATTCGTGAACTTGTGAACACTTGCGGACACTATTTGTGAATTTTTCTACACTTGCGGCGAATATTTGTGGACTTGTCTACACTTGCGGCGACTATTCGTGGACTTGTCTACACTTGCGGCGACTATTCGTGGACTTGTCTACACTTGCGGCGACTATTCGTGGACTTGTCTACACTTGCGGCGACTATTCGTGGACTTGGCTACACTTGCGGCGACTATTCGTGGACTTGGCTACACTTGCGGCGACTATTCGTGGACTTAGCTACACTTGCAGCGACTATTTGTGGACTTGGCTACACTTGCGGCGACTATTCGTGGACTTGGCTACACTTGCGGCGACTATTCGTGGACTTGGCTACACTTGCGGCGACTATTTGTGGACTTGGCTACACTTGCAGCGACTATTCGTGGACTTGTCTACACTTGCGGCGACTATTCGTTGACTTGGCTACACTTGCGGCGACTATTCGTGGACTTGGCTACACTTGCAGCGACTATTCGTGGACTTGTCTACACTTGCGGCGACTATTCGTTGACTTGGCTACACTTGCGGCGACTATTCGTGGACTTGGCTACACTTGCAGCGACTATTCGTGGACTTGTCTACACTTGCGGCGACTATTCGTGGACTTGGCTACACTTGCGGCGACTATTCGTGGACTTGGCTACACTTGCAGCGACTAATCGTGGACTTGGCTACACTTGCGGCGACTATTCGTGGACTTGCGGATATTATTTTTCTGACATTATTTACAGGACATTTTTTTAGGGCAGTCTTTCCAATGCATTTTTTTTTTTCATAGCAATCTTCTCGGGGCATTATTTTTACGAGCAATCTTTCACGACATTATGTGCAGGACAATCTTACAGAATATTTTTTTTTTTTTCGTGGTATTCTTTTCATGATTTTCTTGTTATGGCATTTTTAATGACATTATTTTAAGGAAATTATTATTATATGGATCATCTTTGCGGGACGTTACTTTAACGTTATTCTTTTCGTGGCTTTATTTTTATGACATCTTTTTCACGACAGTCTATTAAGTGGTTACCTGTTAGTAGTATCGACAACCCCTTTCCACAACCACCCCTCACTCCCACCCCCAACCCTCATCCCAGTTCCGGTCATCGCCCTTAATCTCTATCTCTGTAAAGCTAATAGAATCCCTAGCATGTTTTATCACTTTTTTCAAACCTACGGTGTCCCGTGTGCGTGTTTTCATTGTAATATAGAAACTCCTCGTCAGGTGCACATCTTTAAAAGTAGACCATACCGGACACAGTCCTGTCAAATTTGCAAAATTATTTCGAGATCAGCATGGCCAAATGAATAAGAGCTCTTAAACTTCCGGTGTGCTGATGCCGAGATATCGGGTTCAAACCCCTACACCGGTCAATTGGATTAAAATGTTGATTTCTCGTCCTTGACTTGGGGACGTAAATTACAAATACTTCAGAAGTCGAAGTGGCTTTGCCTGATGACGAGGACTACTGGTACAACGTAAAGCTAATCCACTCAATCCAATGGACTAGAAGTAGTAGCACATGAATGGACTACGCTTGAGTTCAAAGCGAGAGGACGCAAAACTAAAATGATACATTATATTCATCAGACTACTCTCATTGTCTTATAGATCCCTCGGCGTTCCTTCGTGATACAATGATACATTATATTCATCAGACTACTCTCATTGTCTTATAGATCCCTCGGCGTTCCTTCGTGATACAATGATACATTATATTCATCAGACTACTCTCATTGTCTTATAGATCCCTCGGCGTTCCTTCGTGATACAATGATACATTATATTCATCAGACTACTCTCATTGTCTTATAGATCCCTCGGCGTTCCTTCGTGATACAATTATACATTATATTCATCAGACTACTCTCATTGGCTTATAGATCCCTCGGCGTTCCTTCGTTCCTTGTGTCATTCCCCATATATTGACTGAAAGTACAAGACTAGATTTCTGGACGCAAGGATTAAACATTGGTTCAACTGTTTCCACAGCTGTCGTGCTTATGGGGAATGCGTTCGTGGACAGAAACGAGCCCATCAGACTGCGGTGTAACGCAACTGGGCCCAAGATGCCAGAAGACATTGACTGGTTCAAGGATGGCACCAAGCTGGACACCAGGGCCACGAAGAATCCAAATATTATCATCACGAAGTATATGTCTCTAGAGGTTTGTGTGGCATTTTGCCGTTGTTTTTATTATTGTAGAAGTTAAAGCTGGGGTCGTGGTACAGGGTGTTATAGGCATGGTGTTGTGGTAATCGTTAATGTACAAGTTAACATTGACGCCACGTTGCTGTGGTTGTTGTAATGTACAACTCAACACTGACGTCATGTTGCTGTGGTTGTTGTAATGTACAACTTAACATTGACGTCATGTTGCATGATGGTTCAGATATGGGACGTGATCGTATGTAGTCAGACCGAGAATGATATGTCAGACAGACAGACTTTTAGTAAAATACGGCTGCGGGATGTGTTTATTATGTATTTTAATCTATATAATATCTCCATATTAGGAACAAAGTAGAAACAGCAAGGCTACATAAACTGTTTAACCACGAGACTGGATAAGCGCCATAACTATCCCAGTTTGGAAAAATAAAGGCAGTAAAAGAGGCTGCACACAATACAGAGGCATTTCCCTTTTGAGTCATACTAGAATATTTTGCAATATTCTCGAGAAAGACTACGTCCTACAATAGAACCCTGGCTAAGTGAAACAAAACTTGGATTTAGGAAAACCATAGGATGCACAGATGTCATTCTGGCTCTCAGACAACTGATACATCAAGCAATCGAATTTAATGAAACACTCTACTTAGCCTTTGCCGACCAAGAAAAGGCATTTGATAGAATGTATAACAATAAGCTGTGTGAAATAATTACAAGATGTGGAGTGTATACATATCTAACAAATGTATGCAGAAGCTTATATAACAACAGTGAATGTACGGTAAGAACAGAGGACACTCAGAACCCTTCACCAAAGCATCCGGAGTATGACAAGGTTGTCTCCTGTTCCCCCACCCCCACCCCCTCTTGTTCATAACCTATATAGACAGCATGTGTAAAGAAACCAGCCAAACAGAGTTTATACAACACCGGATGACAAACAGAAGACAGAAGAAGAGCCAGCGGCAAATCACACCGTTGAAAAACTCCTTTTTGAGGGCGATCAAAGACTAAATCCAAAATCAGAAGCAGAACTGCATAAGTCCGCATAAATAGTCTGAACGAAGTGTGTAAGGAAAATAATACGAAAACTAGGATCAGTAAAACAGAAGTAATGACTATAATCAAAGAAGAAAAAACAACACAGATTCATCTAAAAGAACAGCCCCATGAAACAAGTAAAGAGCTTCAAGAACTTACTTATAATATCATTAAATGGCAAATCAGAAGACGAGTCGAAAATAGATGCAATAATTCAAACTAACTCATTGGACAAATGGCACCAATACTAAAGACCAAACAGGTATCAATAATTACTTAGAAATCACTTTACAACACAATCATTCTACCAACTCTATGCTACCAATGCCAAACCTGAACAATGACAGAAAAGGAGAATAGAAAAATTACTAAAACGGAAATGAGATTCCTGAGAAGAATACAAAATGTATCAAGAGGAGAGAACAACAGAAATGAGAAAATCAGAACTAACGTTGGGGTTATAGCATCGCTATATTTCGTCAGATAACAGCAGTTTAATATTTCGGCCACATAACTAGGCTACCAACCGGCAGCATACCACAACAAGCAATGATGTACAGACCAAATGGAACGAGAAAATGAAGTTAACCATGTGAACGATGGACAGAGGAATAATAGAATCCATGGGAATCTCGACATATGAAGCCCTTACACGGGCACTCTCTTTCTGTTTATGCTTCATCTCAACTCCGTATGGTTCACGAGGAACAAGAAATGAGATGAGATGAGAATATCTATATATAATAGACCAACTTGCAGCAGCCCTACAGTCTCACCGGCTGAACTAACCAATTCTCTTGTTGATCACTCGCAGGATCAGGCGTTCATCAGTGACTTGGTCATCGAACACACGGACATAGGAAACAGCGGAACTTACATCTGCCGCAGCTCTGACCGGGAGGTGGGCAGCCTGAAGGTCACAGTCTTAGTAGGTGGGTTGTTTGTGTGGTGTGAAGGTCACTGTCTTAGTAGGTGGGTTGTTTGTGTGGTGTGAAGGTCACTGTCTTAGTAGGTGGGTTGTTTGTGTGGTGTGAAGGTCACTGTCTTAGTAGGTGAGTTGTTTGTGTGGTGTGAAGGTCACTGTCTTAGTAGGTGGGTTGTTTGTGTGGTGTGAAGGTCACTGTCTTAGTAGGTGAGTTGTTTGTGTGGTGTGAAGGTCACTGTCTTAGTAGGTGGGTTGTTTGTGTGGTGTGAAGGTCACTGTCTTAGTAGGTGAGTTGTTTGTGTGGTGTGAAGGTCACTGTCTTAGTAGGTGGGTTGTTTGTGTGGTGTGAAGGTCACAGTTTTAGTAGGTGGGTTGTTTGTGTGGTGTGAAGGTCACTGTCTTAGTAGGTGGGTTGTTTGTGTGGTGTGAAGGTCACTGTCTTAGTAGGTGGGTTGTTTGTGTGGTGTGAAGGTCACTGTCTTAGTAGGTGGGTTGTTTGTGTGGTGTGAAGGTCACTGTCTTAGTAGGTGAGTTGTTTGTGTGGTGTGAAGGTCACTGTCTTAGTAGGTGGGTTGTTTGTGTGGTGTGAAGGTCACTGTCTTAGTAGGTGAGTTGTTTGTGTGGTGTGAAGGTCACTGTCTTAGTAGGTGGGTTTGTTTGTGTGGTGTGAAGGTCACTGTCTTAGTAGGTGGGTTGTTTGTGTGGTGTGAAGGTCACTGTCTTAGTAGGTGAGTTGTTTGTGTGGTGTGAAGGTCACTGTCTTAGTAGGTGGGTTGTTTGTGTGTGTGAAGGTCACAGTTTTAGTAGGTGGGTTGTTTGTGTGGTGTGAAGATCACTGTTTTAGTAGGTGGGTTGTTTGTGTGGTGTGAAGATCACTGTTTTAGTAGGTGGGTTGTTTGTGTGGTGTGAAGATCACTGTTTTAGTAGGTGGGTTGTTTGTGTGGTGTGAAGATCACTGTTTTAGTAGGTGGGTTGTTTGTGTGGTGTGAAGATCACTGTTTTAGTAGGTGGGTTGTTTGTGTGGTGTGAAGATCACTGTTTTAGTAGGTGGGTTGTTTGTGTGGTGAGAAGATCACTGTTTTAGTAGGTGGGTTGTTTGTGTGGTGTAAAAGTCACTGTTTTAGTAGGTGGGTTGTTTGTGTGGTGTAAAAGTCACTGTTTTAGTAGGTTTGTTGTTTGTGTGGTGTGAAGGTCACTGACTTAGTAGGTTTGTTGTTTGTGTGGTGTGAAGGTCACTGTTTTAGTAGGTGGGTTCTTTGTGTGGTGTGAAGGTCACTGTCTTAGAAGGTGGGTTGTTTGTGTGGTGTGAAGGTCACTGTCTTAGTAGGTGGGTTGTTTGTGTGGTGTGAAGGTCACTGTCTTAGTAGGTGAGTTGTTTGTGTGGTGTGAAGGTCACAGTTTTAGTAGGTGGGTTGTTTGTGTGGTGTGAAGGTCACTGTCTTAGTAGGTGAGTTGTTTGTGTGGTGTGAAGGTCACTGTCTTAGTAGGTGGGTTGTTTGTGTGGTGTGAAGGTCACTGTCTTAGTAGGTGAGTTGTTTGTGTGGTGTGAAGGTCACTGTCTTAGTAGGTGGGTTGTTTGTGTGGTGTGAAGGTCAAAGTTTTAGTAGGTGGGTTGTTTGTGTGGTGTGAAGATCACTGTTTTAGTAGGTGGGTTGTTTGTGTGGTGTGAAGATCACTGTTTTAGTAGGTGGGTTGTTTGTGTGGTGTGAAGATCACTGTTTAGTAGGTGGGTTGTTTGTGTGGTGTGAAGATCACTGTTTTAGTAGGTGGGTTGTTTGTGTGGTGTGAAGATCACTGTTTTAGTAGGTGGGTTGTTTGTGTGGTGTGAAGATCACTGTTTTAGTAGGTGGGTTGTTTGTGTGGTGTAAAAGTCACTGTTTTAGTAGGTGGGTTGTTTGTGTGGTGTAAAAGTCACTGTTTTAGTAGGTTTGTTGTTTGTGTGGTGTGAAGGTCACTGACTTAGTAGGTTTGTTGTTTGTGTGGTGTGAAGGTCACTGTCTTAGTAGGTGGGTTCTTTGTGTGGTGTGAAGATCATTGTTTTAGTAGGTGGGTTGTTTGTGTGGTGTAAAAGTCACTGTTTCAGTAGGTGGGTTGTTTGTGTGATGAGGAGATCACTGTCTTAGTAGGTGGGTTGCTTGTGCGGTGTAAAAGTCACTGTTTCAGTAGGTGGGTTGTTTGTGTGATGAGGAGATCACTGTCTTAGTAGGTGGGTTGCTTGTGCGGTGTAAAAGTCACTGTTTCAGTAGGTGGGTTGTTTGTGTGATGAGGAGATCACTGTCTTAGTAGGTGGGTTGCTTGTGCGGTTAGCAGGTCTATGTTTTAGTAGGTAGGTTGTTTGTGTGGTGTAAAAGTCACTGTTTCAGTAGGTTTGTTGTTTGTGTGGTGTGAAGATCACTGTCTTAGTAGGTGGGTTGCTTGTGTGGTGTAAAAGTCACTGTTTCAGTAGGTGGGTTGTTTGTGTGATGAGGAGATCACTGTCTTAGTAGGTGGGTTGCTTGTGCGGTTAGCAGGTCTATGTTTTAGTAGGTAGGTTGTTTGTGTGGTCTGAAGTTTAATTGATTCATTTACTGATTAATTCGTTTTTTGGTTGGTTGGTTGGTTGGTTGGTTATTTGTTTGGTTTGTTTGTTTGTTGGTTGGCTGACTAGTTGTTTGGTTAGTTAGCTGACTAGTTGGTTGGTTAGTTGTTTGATTTCTGTGTCACATCCTCATCAGATGACGCTGTCAACCCTGTGTATTTACAATTATTGACATGTTTCATGTCTACGCTTTTACATAAATGGCCTAAGACAGGTGAAGACATGCAGGAGAGTGGTGGGCTTCCATTCAACAACCAAAACATAAATGGCCTAAGACAGGTGAAGACATGCAGGAGAGTGGTGGGCTTCCATTCAATAACCAAAACATAAATGGCCTAAGACAGGTGAAGACATGCAGGAGAGTGGTGGGCTTCCATTCAACAACCAAAACATAAATGGCCTAAGACAGGTGAAGACATGCAGGAGAGTGGTGGGCTTCCATTCAACAACCAGAACATAAATGGCCTAAGACAGGTGAAGACATGCAGGAGAGTGTTGGGCTTCCATTCAACAACCAGAACATAAATGGCCTAAGACAGGTGAAGACATGCAGGAGAGTGGTGGGCTTCCATTCAACAACCAGAACATAAATGGCCTAAGACAGGTGAAGACATGCAGGAGAGTGGTGGGCTTCCATTCAACAACCAGAACATAAATGGCCTAAGACAGGTGAAGACATGCAGGAGAGTGGTGGGCTTCCATTCAACAACCAGAACATAAATGGCCTAAGACAGGTGAAGACATGCAGGAGAGTGGTGGGCTTCCATTCAACAACCAAAACATAAATGGCCTAAGACAGGTGAAGACATGCAGGAGAGTGGTGGGCTTCCATTCAACAACTAGAACATACAACTGGATTTTATAATGTTTCAGCTTCTTGAACTAAACGTAAGTCCATTCCTCCTTAGTTGGATCGCTGCAGCCCTCTACCAACGGAAAGTAGTTTTTAGATGTGGCAGTTGGACTTCGGAACCAACAACAATATATCCTGGCCTACCACAGGGATCGCCATTATCTCCGGTACTGTTCAACGCCTACACAGTGAGAATCACCAGTGAGCAGATCACTGGACCTGGCAGGACATTGTCGTATGCCGATGATGTTTAAGTGTATCGTCAGGGTAAGGATAGAGAGGAGGTTGCTGTGGAACTACAAAACGAACTCAATCGCATAAGTACTTGGTGTGATGAAGCTGGGGCAATGGTCAACCCAACAAAGGCAACAGTGACTTGGTTCTCGTTGAATAATCATATTGTCAACAATCCAACACCAACTGTAATGCTGTGTTCAGAGACGGTGGAAAGAACGCAGGCAATGAATTACCTGGGAATACGGTTTGATCGAAGCCTTGCTTATAATGTGCACATAGACCAGGTGATAACAAAGGCCAAGCGGGGTTTGGCAGCGATGCGGGTGATGGCGGCAGCAAACTGTGAGCAGCGCCATCTATGTCTTCTGTACGAGGGGCTGGTCATGTCTGTTTTGGAGTATGCAATGGCAATCCTGACTCTCAGCCATACGCAGATAGAAAGGATGGAAAGGATACAGAATGAAGCAATGCGCATTATTCTTGGATGTACAAGAGATACAGCATGCAGGGCGATGCGCTACCTTCTTGATTTTCCAACCATTGAAGAGAGAATACAAGTTTGCAGGGCACGCGCCTACCTCAGAATTAACGCAAACACACAACATCCACTGCATAGCGAAATTAGGAAGGTGAAGGGCAGCAGGTTAAAAAGAGGACGGTCGTGGATGGGTCAAGCCGAAGACATTCTTCAACAGGTGTGTTCACTTGAGGACTTAGAACCTGGCGAGGAGTGGGTGCAAGTGCCAACAGACTTCAGCACATCCTTTTCAGTTTGCATCCAACTAGATAGGAAATGCAGACAAGAAAATCCGGCTGCTGTTGAGGCTGAAGTACAAGCGTTGATTTTCGAGAATTCGCTAGACGGTGACGCGGTCATCTACACAGATGGGTCGGTCGTCCGACATGTGAGAAGCTCATGGGCCTTTACAGCTCGGGCCGGAGGGAGAATTGTGAAGGAGGACTCTGGTGCTTTCACTGAAACCACAAGTAGCCTGACCATGGAAGTCATGGCAGTAAGTAAAGCAATAACATGGCTCGAGACACAGACATTCACTAGGGCTTGTTTCCTTAGCGACTCAATGAACATGATCAAGAGGATAGAGGAGGGGTCGATCCGAAGAGAGTGGTTGCTGCCTCTGAAGCGGTCTCGGCTGGCAAAGATTAGTTTCATCTTCGTGCCAGGTCATGCCGGAGTACAAGGAAATGAGCGGGCTGACAAGCTCGCAGGTGAGGCTACTGTGGAGGGCGGACGCGCCATGGACCAGGCTGACATTCTGAATGCTCTACGAGAAGTGAGACTTTTGCGAGAACCAAGTGATGACTGTGAATCTACAACAATGGCCAGACTGCGGGAGCAGCAAATTAAAAGAGGGGTGGCCAAACAAGAACACTACGCAGGAAGCCAAAGAAGATTGATAAACCAACACAGAACTGGCGTCGTTAGCCGCTACACGCTGCGGGATTTGCTGAGGAGGGGATCCGAGCACTTATGGACTGAATGGTTCGATGTGCAACGAGGATGATCTGTCGACTAACTAACTAACTAGAACATAAATGGCCTAAGACAGGTGAAGACATGCAGGAGAGTGGTGGGCTTCCATTCAACAACCAAAACATAAATGGCCTAAGACAGGTGAAGACATGCAGGAGAGTGGTGGGCTTCCATTCAACAACCAAAACATAAATGGCCTAAGACAGGTGAAGACATGCAGGAGAGTGGTGGGCTTCCATTCAACAACCAAAACATAAATGGCCTAAGACAGGTGAAGACATGCAGGAGAGTGGTGGGCTTCCATTCAACAACCAAAACATAAATGGCCTAAGACAGGTGAAGACATGCAGGAGAGTGGTGGGCTTCCATTCAACAACCAAAACATAAATGGCCTAAGACAGGTGAAGACATGCAGGAGAGTGGTGGGCTTCCATTCAACAACCAAAACATAAATGGCCTAAGACAGGTGAAGACATGCAGGAGAGTGGTGGGCTTCCATTCAACAACCAAAACATAAATGGCCTAAGACAGGTGAAGACATGCAGGAGAGTGGTGGGCTTCCATTCAACAACCAAAACATAAATGGCCTAAGACAGGTGAAGACATGCAGGAGAGTGGTGGGCTTCCATTCAACAACCAGAACATAAATGGCCTAAGACAGGTGAAGACATGCAGGAGAGTGGTGGGCTTCCATTCAACAACCAGAACATAAATGGCCTAAGACATGCAGGAGAGTGGTGGGCTTCCATTCAACAACCAAAACATAAATGGCCTAAGACAGGTGAAGACATGCAGGAGAGTGGTGGGCTTCCATTCAACAACCAAAACATAAATGGCCTAAGACAGGTGAAGACATGCAGGAGAGTGGTGGGCTTCCATTCAACAACCAAAACATAAATGGCCTAAGACAGGTGAAGACATGCAGGAGAGTGGTGGGCTTCCATTCAACAACCAAACATAAATGGCCTAAGACAGGTGAAGACATGCAGGAGAGTGGTGGGCTTCCATTCAACTACCAAAACATAAATGGCCTAAGACAGGTGAAGACATGCAGGAGAGTGGTGGGCTTCCATTCAACAACCAAAACATAAATGGCCTAAGACAGGTGAAGACATGCAGGAGAGTGGTGGGCTTCCATTCAACAACCAAAACATAAATGGCCTAAGACAGGTGAAGACATGCAGGAGAGTGTGGGCTTCCATTCAACACCAGAACATAAATGGCCTAAGACAGGTGAAGACATGCAGGAGAGTGGTGGCTTCCATTCAACAACCAGAACATAAATGGCCTAAGACAGGTGAAGACATGCAGGAGAGTGGTCGGCTTCCATTCAACAACCAAAACATAAATGGCCTAAGACAGGTGAAGACATGCAGGAGAGTGGTCGGCTTCCATTCAACAACCAAAACATAAATGGCCTAAGACCAGGTGAAGACATGCAGGAGAGTGGTGGGCTTCATTCAACAACCAAAACATAAATGGCCTAAGACAGGTGAAGACATGCAGGAGAGTGGTCGGCTTCCATTCAACAACCAAAACATAAATGGCCTAAGACAGGTGAAGACATGCAGGAGAGTGGTGGGCTTCCATTCAACAACCAAAACATAAATGGCCTAAGACAGGTGAAGACATGCAGGAGAGTGGTGGGCTTCCATTCAACAACCAAAACATAAATGGCCTAAGACAGGTGAAGACATGCAGGAGAGTGTTGGGCTTCCATTTAACAACCAAACATAAATGGCCCTAAGACAGGTGAAGACATGCAGGAGAGTGGTGGGCTTCCATTCAACAACCAGAACATAAATGGCCTAAGACAGGGTGAAGACATGCAGGAGAGTGGTGGCTTCCATTCAACAACCAGAACATAAATGGCCTAAGACAGGTGAAGACATGCAGGAGAGTGGTGGGCTTCCATTCACCAACCAAAACATAAATGCCTAAGACAGGTGAAGACATGCAGGAGAGTGGTGGGCTTCCATTCAACAACCAAAACATAAATGGCCTAAGACAGGTGAAGACATGCAGGAGAGTGGTGGGCTTCCATTCAACAACCAAACATAAATGGCCTAAGACAGGTGAAGACATGCAGGAGAGTGGTGGGCTTCCATTCAACAACCAAAACATAAATGGCCTAAGACAGGTGAAGACATGCAGGAGAGTGTTGGGCTTCCATTTAACAACCAGAACATAAATGGCCTAAGACAGGTGAAGACATGCAGGAGAGTGGTGGGCTTCCATTCAACAACCAGAACATAAATGGCCTAAGACAGGTGAAGACATGCAGGAGAGTGGTGGGCTTCCATTCAACAACCAAAACATAAATGGCCTAAGACAGGTGAAGACATGCAGGAGAGTGTTGGGCTTCCATTTAACAACCAGAACTAGAGAGCATCTGTTGGATTATTTCCCCAGGACATGCTGGTGTGGTGGGAAACGAGCGGGCGGTCTACAGCTGGGTCTACAGCTGGGTCTACACCGCTGGGTGGGGTATTGGCGCATGATGAGACGGGTGTGGTCTACAGCTGGGTCTACACCGCTGGGTGGGGTATTGGCGCATGATGAGACGGGTGTGGTCTACAGCTGGGTCTACACCGCTGGGTGGGGTATTGGCGCATGATGAGACGGGTGTGGTATTGGCGCATGATGAGACGGGTGTGGTCTACAGCTGGGGTCTACACCGCTGGGTGGGGTATTGGCGCATGATGAGACGGGTGTGGTCTACAGCTGGGTCTACACCGCTGGGTGGGGTATTGGCGCATGATGAGACGGGTGTGGTCTACAGCTGGGTCTACACCGCTGGGTGGGGTATTGGCGCATGATGAGACGGGTGTGGTCTACAGCTGGGTCTACACCGCTGGGTGGGTATTGACGCATGATGAGACGGGTGTGGTCTACAGCTGGGTCTACACCGCTGGGTGGGGTATTGGCGCATGATGAGACGGGTGTGGTCTACAGCTGGGTCTACACCGCTGGGTGGGGTATTGGCGCATGATGAGACGGGTGTGGTCTACAGCTGGGTCTACACCGCTGGGTGGGGTATTGGCGCATGATGAGACGCGTGTGGTCTACAGCTGGGTCTACACCGCTGGGTGGGGTATTGGCGCATGATGAGACGGGTGTGGTCTACAGCTGGGGTCTACACCGCTGGGTGGGGTATTGGCGCATGATGAGACGGGTGTGGTCTACAGCTGGGTCTACACCGCTGGGTGGGGTATTGGCGCATGATGAGACGGGTGTGGTCTACAGCTGGGTCTACACCGCTGGGTGGGGTATTGGCGCATGATGAGACGGGTGTGGTCTACAGCTGGGTCTACACCGCTGGGTGGGGTATTGGCGCATGATGAGACGGGTGTGGTCTACAGCTGGGTCTACACCGCTGGGTGGGGTATTGGCGCATGATGAGACGGGTGTGGTCTACAGCTGGGTCTACACCGCTGGGTGGGGTATTGGCGCATGATGAGACGGGTGTGGTCTACAGCTGGGGTCTACACCGCTGGGTGGGGTATTGGCGCATGATGAGACGGGTGTGGTCTACAGCTGGGTCTACACCGCTGGGTGGGGTATTGGCGCATGATTAGACGGGTGTGGTCTACAGCTGGGTCTACACCGCTGGGTGGGGTATTGGCGCATGATGAGACGGGTGTGGTCTACAGCTGGGTCTACACCGCTGGGTGGGGTATTGGCGCATGATGAGACGCGTGTGGTCTACAGCTGGGTCTACACCGCTGGGTGGGGTATTGGCGCATGATGAGACGCGTGTGGTCTACAGCTGGGTCTACACCGCTGGGTGGGGTATTGGGCGCATGATGAGACGCGTGTGGTCTACAGCTGGGTCTACACCGCTGGGTGGGGTATTGGCGCATGATGAGACGGGTGTGTTTCTACAGCTGGGGTCTACACCGCTGGGTGGGGTATTGCCGCATGATGAGACGCGTGTGGTCTACAGCTGGGTCTACACCGCTGGGTGGGGTATTGGCGCATGATGAGACGCGTGTGGTCTACAGCTGGGTCTACACCGCTGGGTGGGGTATTGGCGCATGATGAGACGCGTGTGGTCTACAGCTGGGTCTACACCGCTGGGTGGGGTATTGGCGCATGATGAGACGGGTGTGGTCTACAGCTGGGTCTACACCGCTGGGTGGGGTATTGGCGCATGATGAGACGGGTGTGGTCTACAGGTGGGTCTACACCGCTGGGTGGGGTATTGGCGCATGATGAGACGGGTGTGGTCTACAGGTGGGTCTACACCGCTGGGTGGGGTATTGCCGCATGATGAGACGGGTGTGGTCTACAGCTGGGTCTACACCGCTGGGTGGGGTATTGGCGCATGATGAGACGCGTGTGGTCTACAGCTGGGTCTACACCGCTGGGTGGGGTATTGGCGCATGATGAGACGGGTGTGGTCTACAGCTGGGTCTACACCGCTGGGTGGGGTATTGGCGCATGATGAGACGGGTGTGGTCTACAGCTGGGGTCTACACCGCTGGGTGGGGTATTGGCGCATGATGAGACGGGTGTGGTCTACAGCTGGGTCTACACCGCTGGGTGGGGTATTGCCGCATGATGAGACGGGTGTGGTCTACAGCTGGGTCTACACCGCTGGGTGGGGTATTGCCGCATGATGAGACGGGTGTGGTCTACAGCTGGGTCTACACCGCTGGGTGGGGTATTGGCGCATGATGAGACGGGTGTGGTCTACAGCTGGGTCTACACTGCTGGGTGGGGTATTGGCGCATGATGAGACGGGTGTGGTCTACAGCTGGGGTCTACACCGCTGGGTGGGGTATTGGCGCATGATGAGACGGGTGTGGTCTACAGCTGGGTCTACACCGCTGGGTGGGGTATTGGCGCATGATGAGACGGGTGTGGTCTACAGCTGGGTCTACACCGCTGGGTGGGGTATTGGCGCATGATGAGACGCGTGTGGTCTACAGCTGGGTCTACACCGCTGGGTGGGGTATTGGCGCATGATGAGAACGGGTGTGGTCTACAGCTGGGTCTACACCGCTGGGTGGGGTATTGGCGCATGATGAGACGGGTGTGGTCTACAGCTGGGGTCTACACCGCTGGGTGGGGTATTTGCGCATGATGAGACGGGTTGTGGTCTACAGCTGGGTCTACACCGCTGGGTGGGGTATTGGCGCATGATGAGACGGGTGTGGTCTACAGCTGGGTCTACACCGCTGGGTGGGGTATTGGCGCATGATGAGACGCGTGTGGTCTACAGCTGGGTCTACACCGCTGGGTGGGGTATTGGCGCATGATGAGACGGGTGTGGTCTACAGCTGGGTCTACACCGCTGGGTGGGGTATTGGCGCATGATGAGACGGGTGTGGTCTACAGCTGGGTCTACACCGCTGGGTGGGGTATTGGCGCATGATGAGACGGGTGTGGTCTACAGCTGAGTCTACACCGCTGGGTGGGGTATTGGCGCATGATGAGACGCGTGTGGTCTACAGCTGGGTCTACACCGCTGGGTGGGGTATTGGCGCATGATGAGACGGGTGTGGTCTACAGCTGGGTCTACACCGCTGGGTGGGGTATTGGCGCATGATGAGACGGGTGTGGTCTACAGCTGGGTCTACACCGCTGGGTGGGGTATTGGCGCATGATGAGACGGGTGTGGTCAGGGCCAGTGCGGAAGAACTGGCATGGAGGGCAAATATCAGAAATGCAATAAAGACAAAGGAGAAAATGATTGCAGATAAAGCACACACAGAGCGTGAGAGACGTAAGATGGTGCAAAATGGTGGTAATGACCATGTTTTCACATGCATCTACTGGCCGACGCTCAGGACTCCGAAGCATGCCAGACGTACACAAAATCAAACTATTATTGATGCCATTATTATGAGATTCTTCGCTGACTGTTGAAGATTAGGACGGGGCATGGATGGGAATGTCCTGAGTGCTATGGTGTCGGTTCTAGGCGCAAATCTACTCTACTCTACTCTACTCTACTCTACTCTACTCTACTCTACTCTACTCTACTCTACTCTAGTCTACTCTACTCTACTCTACTCTACTCTACTCTACTCTAGTCTACTCTATTCAACTCTACTCTATTCAACTCTACTCTACTCTACTCAACTCTACTCTACTCTACTCAACTCTACTCTACTCTACTCTACTCTACTCTACTCTACTCTACTCTACTCTAGTCTACTCTACTCTACTCTATTCAACTCTACTCTACTCTACTCAACTCTACTCTACTCTACTCAACTCAACTCTACTGTACTCAACTCAACTCTACTGTACTCAACTCAACTCTACTCAACTCTACTCTTCTCAACTCTACTCTACTCTACTCTACTCTACTCAACTCAACTCTACTCTACTCAACTCTACTCATCTCAATTCTACTCAACTCAACTCAACTCAAATCTACTCAACTCTACTCAAATCTACTCAAATCTACTCAAATCATCTCAACTCATCTCAACTCTACTCAACTCAAATCTACTCAACTCAACTCAAATCTACTCAACTCAAATCTACTCAAATCTACTCTACGCAACTCAACTCATCTCAACTCTACTCAACTCAAATCTACTCAACTCAACACAAATCTACTCAACTCTCCTCAACTCAACTCTACTCAACTCAACTCAACTCAACTCTACTCAACTCAACTCTACTCAACTCTACTCAACTCTACTCAACTCATTAAATGGCCTTACCTCTGATGTCAGAGTGGGTTCGCCTGATGGCGAAGGACACTGGTAATATGGAAAACTAATCCACACTCTAAAATCAATCAGTCCCGTGCACTAGAACTAGTAACACATGTGTGGACTACCCTTGAGTTCAAAGCCAGCCAGCACCGACAAACAATTTAATGTTCTAAATCTACATGTTCTAATGATGAATTTATTTAATGTCCTAAATGTACATGTTCTAATGATGAATTTATTTAATGTCCTAAATGTACATGTTCTAATGATGAATTTATTTAATGTCCTAAATCTACATGTTCTAATGATGAATTTATTTAATGTCCTAAATGTACATGTTCTAATGATGAATTTATTTAATGTCCTAAATGTACATGTTCTAATGATGAATTTATTTAATGTCCTAAATGTACATGTTCTAATGATGAATTTATTTAATGTCCTAAATGTACATGTTCTAATGATGAATTTATTTAATGTCCTAAATGTACATGTTCTAATGATGAATTTATTTAATGTCCTAAATGTACATGTTCTAATGATGAATTTATTTAATGTCCTAAATCTACATGTTCTAATGATGAATTTATTTAATGTCCTAAATGTACATGTTCTAATGATGAATTTATTTAATGTCCTAAATGTACATGTTCTAATGATGAATTTTTTAATTTTTTTTCATGTTGGAAAAGCAGCCGACACAACCAACGTCAAACGAGGTAATGTTTATCTTGTTACTATTTTAATTGCCTGTTTTAATTACTGGTAGTTGATATGTGAAAGGCATTTGATAAAGTAAAACTTGATGAACTGATTAAAATGTTGGAAGATATCAACATTGATGGGAAAGATTTAAGAATAATAAAGAATATTTACTGGAACCAAGCAGCAGCAATTAAAATGGCAAATAAAGAGGGTAGTTACGAACAGATAAAACTAGGAGTACAACAGGGGTGTGTCTTGTCACCAGATCTCTTCTCCCTATATAGCGAAGTAATAATGAGAGAGATCAAAGAGAAGCCAGGAATACTAGTTGGAGGTTATAATATAAATAATATACGCTATGCAGATGACACAGTATTGGTGGCTGGATAATGCAACAGACCTACAACAATTGTTGGACATTGTAGTAACAGAGAGTGCAAATAAAGACTCTCCTTGAATATCAAGAAAACAGTAACAATGGTGATGTAAAAGAAAATGGTGACACCAAAATGTGACATAGAAATAGAAGGGACAAGTGGATAATTTTAAATACTTAGGGGCATTTATAACTTCAGATGGAAGATGTACAACGGAGTTTAAGAGCAGAATATGGCAGGCAAAACTCCGCATCTCAGAGTATAAAGAGTATTTTATGCAATAAGTCATTATCAATGGATGTAAGAAAGAAAGTGCTGAAATGCTATATAGAACCAGTTTTGCTGGATGGCAGTGAATCATGGAATGTAATTGAACAAAGTATGGTGAATTTAGACGCAACAGAAATTTGGTTTTTGAAACGAATGTTGCGAATTTTTTGGACTGCCAGAGTAACTAACAACGATTGCCTGAAAGATGCTAATGAAACTAAAACACTATATACAACAATAAGAAAGAGACAAACTAGCTTTCTTTGGTCATTGTGATGATAAGAGAGGCATTGGAGAACATCGTGACAACTGGACAGATCGAGGGGAAGAGAGGCAGAGGCAGACCAAGAGAAATGATGCTGGACGGATTGAGACGGTGGCATGGAGGAATATCATCAGCAGAGTTGATCCAGAACACCAAAGACCGAGATCTGCGTAGAGCCATGAACGCCTACGTCATGATGATGATGATGATGATGATGATGATGATGATGATGATGATGATGATGATGATGATGATGATGATGAGTTGATATGTGAATGTCTTACGTGTTTTTTGTTCGATGAAACACTTTCGTCGTATTGTATGTTTGTCGGTGTCTTTTCTTTGTCCAGAGTTCGTGTCTGTCTGTCTGTCTGTCTGTCTGTCTGTCTGTCTGTCTGTCTGTCTGTCTGTCTGTCTGTCTATATGTATCTATGTCGGTCTCTCTGTCTATATGTATGTCTGCCTGTCTCTCTAATTTTATGATATACTTGTGACAGTATGTGTGAAATAGATCTGACGATGTCTGTCAAATATTTGTGAATAATTTGTGACAATATTTGTGAAGAATTTGTGACAATATTTGTGAAGAATTTGTGAAACCATTCTTGGTTTTCATCCTCCAGGAACTGGTGCGCAAAAAAGTGAAATCCCGAACAACACAGCTTCAGCGACATATGTCATGACAGCGACTCTAGTTCATGTCATAGGCCTGCTTCTGACACTGTCAGTACTGCTGTCATGACAGCATTCCCGTGAACCAGTCACGTAATCAAGTATGACAGCACTGTACATCGGCACCAGCCCAGACCTGCCCTGCTCCGCTTGTGTGAAATGACAATCAAGAAGTTATAACGCACGCTTGTCGTGTGATCATCCTGAAATAACAAGAAACGTTTGATCAAAGTGCCAAAAATATTACAAGTAACCAGCTGAGTGTTCTGTAGTTTAATTATTTCAGCCGGTCAGCGCGTATTGTTCTAGAGTTGGACGTGCTCAAGTCTGAATCAAAACTCATACTTGACTTTGGAAAGTTGACTTATTTTAGCGTGATGCAAATGCTGTCAGCTGCAAATCTGTGATTTAGTCTAGTTGGCTTTTAATTCACTGTAATGACTAATTTCCATGCCAGTTTGGAATTTTACATATCATCTTTGATCCCCCTTCCTGTTAAAATGTGGGTTATGCTTGCACAAGATTGCGAGGTGTTAGACCGTGGGCGTCCAATGTGGAATCCGGTCTTGTTTACTATGGAAACGTTTGGTGTTTTTCTCTGTTAATACTTTTAAAATGGCGAGTGGAACGTGAAATTGTTATATTATGTGAGAGTAAAGAGGAGGCTGTGCCTCTTCGGTCTAGTGGTATGACAAGATGAAGTGTGTCAGTTGTGTTCGTGTTTGTTATCGCAAAGTGTAGTTCACATGCAAGTTGTAAATACTTAAATGTATCCTTGACATAGACGATGTTTTATTATCTAGATCTATGGGACAACGAAATCCTGTAGTTCCCTCAGACCCTCATGCCCCAGCTCCATTCACGTAAACATACTATGACTTCCCCTTTATTTCCAGAAATGTTTTTCAGCGTTGGTTGCTTTTTGTTTCTTTGACTTTGTTTCTTACATAGGTTCCAAAGAAGGTTATATAGGTTCCTGCATGTCCCTAATTGATTCTATACCTTCTAAGTTATACAACTGTTATTTTAAATCTTATGAAACCAGGCAGGTATTTTAGAACATGTGTTTGTGGCATAATATGTTGAGAATCGTGATGTGGTGCTGTTTATTGTGTCTGCTTTTAGGTGACGATTCCCGTCATGTTTTCGAACACATGACTAGCTACTCTGCTCAGCTCACAACACAAGGACATTTTATATCATTTAGTTTAGTTGTCTGTCTAAACAGTCTGGTCCACATGGGTGAATTGTGTTATAATTACACGGCAAAAGTGTTCCACGTGAGATCATCGGGAATACAAGACTAGGAGCGACCCAGGAAAAGATGGCTAGATCGAGTAGGAGAGGCATTGCAGAAATCAAATATAACGTTAGCACAAGCAGCAAGACAAGCTAAACAGACAATCAGCATCTCTGCCATCTTCATGGTAAAAGCGTATAACAAAACAAGAAGAATGTCTATACCAGAGCAAAAGGATTCGTGTGTTTAAGCAATTTACTTCACATTAATGAATTATAGCAAATGACTCGTTGTCTAAACAATTTATTTCACATTAATGAATTATACTATAGCAGTGAAATGTGAGGACTGTGAATGAGCAATTATTGGGACAGAAATAGCTAATATGTGGGACAGAAGGAGTTATAGTGCTAAATGGGACAGAAGTAGTTAAGTGATGAGTGCGGTAGAAGAATTTAGAATAATGAGTGGGACAGAACGTGTTACAGTGATGAGTGGGACGGAATGATTTAGAATAATGAATGGGACAGAACATGTTACAGTGATGAGTGGGACAGAAACATTCATCGTAGTAAATGGGACAGAAGAGATGAGTGGGACGGAAAGAGTTACAGTAATGAGAGAAGCAACGGGATTTAACAGTAGTGAGTGGGATAGAGAGTTACAGTAATGATGATACAGAGCGAGTTACTGTGATGAGTGAAACAGAAGAAGGGTAATGAGAGGAACAAAAGGAATTAAAGTAATGAGTGGAACAAAGGGAATTAAAGTAATGAGTGGAACAAAGGGAATTAAAGTAATGAGTGGAACAAAAGGAATTAAAGTAATGTGTGGAACAAAAGGAATTAAAGTAATGAGTGGAACTTAAGGAATAAAAGTAATGTGTGGAACAAAAGGAATTAAAGTAATGAGTTGAGCAAAAGGAATTAAAGTAATAAGTGTAACATCCAAAATCAAAGTAATGAGTGGAAAGGAAGTAGTCTAGAGTAATGACTAAGTTGTAGTGAATTAACAAATCAATGCCCTGGATCGAAGGAATGAGTGTGACTGTGAATGTATGTAGCTATATGTTAATGGACGAGAATTGTACGCAACGAAGAAATGCTGCTGTGACAGAAAGGAGTTAAATAAATGTAGATGTTCTCAAATCTACTTTATATATGTGTATATGCGTACTATGTGAATGATAGGCGTACCCCTACTTACCAACTCTCGATTTACGAGAAATGCTACTTACGATCATCATCTCATTAAAGAAAATATTTCATCATACGATAAATCTTTGTTTACCCATTTTAGGTTAGACATAGTTAGTTGTGTATGTAATGCACTGTGTTGTACATACAGTTGAACAAATCTTCTGCATTGTTTATTATTTATAAAATATCTTCAGAGAAATAATATGCTTTGAAAGCGGTTAAAATGGGTGATGGAATATTATATAATGAAACTATGGAGTGATATGCTTATTATCTAAGGTTTCTTTTTTAGAGCTTCGTTTTGCTGATTCGGCAGCTTCTGCAGCTTGCTTGTCACAGATGTATTGGTGATATTTTTCCTCTGGAGTAAACTAGGCAGGCCAAGAGATGGATCATGCTGCGTAGGCAACACGTGGTCGCTCAATTCAGCCCAGACTTTGTGCAATGGAGAGGTTATTATGCCTTTTTTTTAAAAGCCCAATGTAACAATCTATCGTCTGTCAAGGCGATAAGATGCCAGTACATGAGGTTTCAGACATATTGCTTTCACTAGCCAATGAGACATCGTTGGGAAACTGGGAATATCCGTTTATTGCACACCTAACAACATAGTTACGTGAAACCATGGCAGCAGGTAAAGGAACTTGAGAGCAGCCGACAGGTAGTGTTGGTTATTGGTCTCAAGTACAGGCTGTAACAGAAGCGTTCTGGTGGCTGAAGAGTACCACAGAACAATATGTTGTGTTTGTAACGGACTCGCAGGCATGCAACGTAAAACAGAAATTGCGTTAGCGGGTGCGTTGATGTAAT
>JACEFZ010025743.1:30000-54195 GCA_014155875.1 Cepaea nemoralis
TTTATATTTTGTAGTCCTGAATGCGCGGGGGCAATAAGTTGACGATCTGTCTCTCACTTTATATTTTGTAGGCCTGAATGCACGGGGGCAATAAGTTGCCAATCTGTCTCTCACTTTATATTTTGTAGGGCTGAATGCACGGGGACAATAAGTTGCCAATCTGCCTCTCACTTTAGCAGGCGTGGAAAAAAAGAAGGAGAATCATAAGCATTGCATTTTGCGAGAAAACACTAACAGAAAATATCCGAAATAAAATAAAACAGAGGAAGAGAATAAAGTATTGAACATTTAAAAATTACAAGCTCCATAAAAACAAATTAAAATGTCGAACATAACTGGTCATTTAATAATATGTTTATTTTTTTATTTTATTTTTTTATATATATTGTTTTGTTGATAATTTAACAAACCCTTTTCTACGTTATCCGTTATATCAGTATATGTTACTTTACCGATAAAATCATACATATGTATTTGCTTTATAAGTTCTAACTTAAAAGAGGAGCGGCTGACAGAGTGGCTAGAATGCCGGATTATCTTTCGGGAGACCCGGGTTCGAACCCTCGGTAAGGTGTGGAGTTTTTTCTGTCGGGGGCAATAAAGAACACTCTAACCTGCACACTTCGCGGCGACTGCACTAGCCAAGCTGCCTTAATTCTTCAGGATCAAGATTCCCCCTGTCATACACCGCAAGGTACTATATTGGCAGTAAATGATAATGACACTTCTAACTTACTAACACTGCACATATATCAGGTCTATGATTAATTAACTGATTCAGTGAAAATCTAAAAAGTAGGTTGGGACCGAACATGGTAGACAATCAAATGAACAAATATTGTAATGTAAATGTCTATTCCATGAGCATTGACATAGCGGAAGATATCGCGAAACGAAACAAATAACTTGATAACCCTATGATGACGGTATATCGTCCTTCTGTCCAAATGGCGGTCACATTTGGCGATATATTATTCTTTGGCGCTGAATCAGTTAAATATTAACTGTCCTTGCAATTGAAACAAACAGATGAAATAGAGAAAGGCGGGTACGCCGCCATGACACACCAACCTGCACAATGGACATTATGAATCTTTTCCGCTTAAAATTTGAGCAACCGGGGTTCACTTCAAATGTTGCAATATTCAACTTGTGGTTAGAAAATCAAACAACATGCTTTATAATTATATTTCCTTAGTAATATTTGTCATTCATATGGCAGTACTTACATTCTATTTGCTAATTTTCTGTGTGTGTGTGTGTGTCTTATATCTAAGACTCTGATTATTATATGACTAAATGGAGGTCAGAATGGCTGAACGGAAAGATAGCTCGCTCTTAACCTTCCGGTTTGCCGAGATCGCGGTTTCAACCCCTACACCGGTAGTTTGACTAAAATCTTGACTTCTCCTCCTTGACTCTCAACATCATCAAGTGCCCTGCCAGCTGGCGTAGGCTTTCATGGCTCTCCACAGATCTCGGTCTTTGGTGTTCTAGATCAACTCTGCTGATGATATTCCTCCATGCCACCGTCTCAATCCATCCAACATCATTTCTCTTGGTCTCGGGGACGTAAATTACAAATACCTCAGAAGTCGGAGTGGGTTCGCCTGTTGGCGAGTGACACTGGTAATAGGGAAAGCTAATCCACATGCAATCATCCGTCCAGTGCACTAGAAGAAGTAGTATATGTATGGACTACGCTTGAGTTCAAAGCGAGCGAACGAAACAAGAAATATCACTAAATATGTTTCCACCATTAGCATCTGATTATCACATCACTAAATCTACTTTTTTTTTCATTACCGCCTAGTGATCATATCACTAAATCTACTTTTTTTTCATTACCGCCTAGTGATCACATCACTAAATCTACTTTTTTCTCATTAACACCTAGTGATCACATCACTAAATCTACTTTTCCACATTACCACCTAGTGACCACATCACTAAATTTACTCTTTCTCATTACCACCTAGCGATAACATCACTAAATCTACTTTTCCTTATTACCATTCAATGACCACATCACTAAATCTATTTTTTTCTCATTACCACCTAATGACCACATCACATAATCTACTTGTTCTCATTACCACCTAGCGATTTCATCACTAAATCTACTTTCCTTATTACCATTCAATAACCACATCACTAAATATAATTCTTTCTCATTACCACATAGTGATCACATCACTAAATCTACGCCTTATTTTACACTGATGTCTGTAAAAGACGGTAATGTGACAGTATTCATTCATTCAGTAGCATGAACTTTGCAGAACCTCGATCTCATAACAACCTTCCGGAAATGCATTTGTTCTTTTCTATATCCAAGATATTCTTAGAACCCGTCCATAACATTTATATTCAAAGGCATTAATGCGCTTTTCAGCTTGTTTAGTAAGTGTCCAGGTCTCACAGGCGAATGTAACAATGGGAAATATACCAGTATAGTTTACTAAAGATATATATATATATATATATATATATATATATATATATATATATATATATATATATATATATATATATATATATATATATATATAATATACTAAATCACACGTATCTATTTATGTGTCCTTCAAGAAACAAAGGGGAGATCGGAAACTGATTGGAGACATTAGGCGTAGACAGTCAACATTTTTGGGGCATGTTATGAGAAGAAATGAATTGGAGAACTTGATGACAACTGGCAAGATCGAAAGGAAGAGACCAAGGGAAAGACCGAGAAGTAAATAACTGATGGTTTGGCCATGTGGCTTGGTCGAGACAGAAACACGGAGCTGATCCACGACTCTGGTGATCGAGTGAGATGGCAAAACATGACCGCCCACGCTTATCGGCATGGCACATGATGCATGGATAGATTAATGAATGGATGGATGGATGGATGGATAGATAGATGGGTGGGTGGAAGGATGGATGGATGGATGGATGGATGGAACCTTACTAAATTGTCCACGCACATTGAAGCTACTGCTAGATAATGCGAGACGTATAATGACTTTAAAAAACCAATCAATGTATATATAGTGTTGTTTTACCGGCTACACATTTTTTTCTCGCATATCCTTTACATGACATTGCAGTCAAGACCAGCATTTTTCAGCTGCTGTTGATGTCTTGGAAAGTTTTACGATAATTAGTTTGCCATTACTTTCTGAACGACCGGGTCACATACCCCAGTAAGTAACCAACACGACGCGATCCGCTGCCGAATCTCGCACAGCTGCGTTTCGTACGAGATTATACGGGATTACGAACAACGTCTTTAACGCCTACGCCAGGGAGGACGGAGGCTACGGATTAGAAAAACATAAATACAAAGTTAATGGTACAATATGATTAGTCTACAACAATATAGGTGTTGATTTCACTATAAAAAATTTAAAAATAAAGTTGTTAGCAAATATTAAAGTTAGTTGTTGATAATTTAATACAAAACTATAGCAATTATGAATTGTGTGTATTGTAGCATGCATTACTCTGTTATCAATGCTTTATACCTTCCTTCCTTCCATCCTTCTTCTTCTTCTCCTTCTTCCTCTTCTTCCTCTTGTGAATTGCGTTGATAAGCCCATCGCCCCAGAGCAGGCTACACAAGAAGTCATACAAATAGCTTTTCTAGCGGTTACGCAATAAGCATACTCTGCCACTCAGTTGTGGAACAAACTTCCACAAGAAATCAAAGACACCACCAATCATTATACATACAGTCGCAACCTGTTTAAGCACTACCTCAGTACAGACTACATGCCCCCCTAAAAATAATAATGGTAAATTATCTCAAACCACAACTATTTAATAAACATTCCCATACTGTTGGCACGTTGCACCTTCCTTAGGTATTTATCATGCCCATGGTAAACATTGCCACAGTGAGTCATGTATTATTGATTATTTTTCATGCGTATTAATGCTTATTGTTCTTTTATTGTCTAAGATTAGCTTCATAAATGATGTTGAATGAAATAATATATGAGAGGAATTAGAGAAGAACGGCATAATGTCAAACGGGCCTGCGTGCCCAATTCTCAACCCTTTGAAAATAAAGATTGTTCGTTCGTTCGTTCGTTCGTTCGTTCGTTCGTTCTTCTCGTCCATGACGTATCGTTTGATCGTTCAGCTTGTCCACATTGCTCTCAGACTTCAACTCCATGTGAATTATTCTACTGCTTTCTAGGGCTCGTCTTAACACGTTACTTGCTGTCTAATTTGCTTTATGGTTTATCAAAAAGCAGCTATTGAAGCAAGTAACAAGCACCCACACAAGAAGCTACAGGGATAGCTAAAGATGCATTCATCCAAACAGTTGCACAAGCTACGGAAGTTAGAGTTAGTTGCATATCTTTACAGTACGTCGCAGTCAACACAGCATATTTTGAATGTTTGTGAATTCATGGCAAGTTTACATTCAGTAGTTTGCCATTGCTTTCTGAACGACCGCCACCCATACCACTGTAAGAAAATTAACACAAAGCGGTCTACTACCAAATCGCCCGCAGTTATGTTTCGAACACGGTTGCGGAATTGGGAATTGCGTTGTTAAGATCTTCACACCAGAGCAGACTACACATGACGTCATGCAAATAGCTTCACTAGCGGTTACACAATAAGCAGTTACGCAATTAACTGCACAAACAACTACACAGACAACTATACATATAGCTACACTGGCAGCTATACAGACAACTATACATATAGCTACACTGGCAGCTATACAGACAACTACACAGACAACTACACATATAGCTACACTGGCAGCTATACAGACAACTATACATATAGCTACACTAACAGCTATACAGACAACTATACATATAGCTACACTGACAGCTATGCAGACAACTATACACATAGCTACACTGGCAGTTATACAGACAACTATACATATAGCTACACTGGCAGTTATACAGACAACTATACATATAGCTACACTGGCAGCTATACAAACAACTATACATATAGCTACACTGGCAGTTATACAGACAACTATACATATAGCTACACTGGCAGTTATACAGACAACTATACATATAGCTACACTGACAGCTATACAGACAAACTACACGGCAGTTAACAGACAACTAAACATATAGCTACACTGGCAGCTATACAGACAACTATACATATAGCTACACTGACAGCTATACAGACAATACACAGACAACTATACATATAGCTACACTGACAGCTACACAGACAACTACACATATAGCTACACTGGTAGCTATACAGACAACTACACAGACAACTACACAGACAGTTGGCTACACAGACAACTACACAGACATCTACACAGACAACTACACAGACAAGTACACAGACAACTACACAGAGAGTTGGCTACACAGACAACTACACAGACAACTACACAGACAACTACTCAGACAACTACACAGACAACTACACAGACAGTTGGCTACACAGACAACTACACATATAGCTACACAGACAGCTACACAGACAGTTGGCTACACAGACAACTACACAGAGAGCTCCACTGACAGTTGGCTACACAGACAACTACACAGACAGCTACACAGACAGTTGGCTACACATACAACTACACATATAGCTACACAGACAACTACACAGACAGTTGGCTACACAGACAACTACACAGACAGTTGGCTACACAGACAACTACACAGCGAGCTCCACTGACAGTTGGCTACATAGACAACTACACAGACAGCTACACAGACAGTTGGCTACACAGACAACTATACAGACAGTTGGCTACACAGACAACTACACAGAGAGCTCCACTGACAGTTGGCTACATAGACAACTACACAGACAGCTACACAGACAACTACACAGACAGCTACACAGACAGCTACACAGACAGTTGGCTACACAGACAGCTACACAGACAGTTGGTTACACAGACAAGTACACAGACAGTTGGCTACACAGACAACTACACATATAGCTACACTGGCAGCTATACAGACAGTTGGCTACACAGACAACTACACATATAGCTACACAGACAGCTACACAGAAAGTTGGCTACACAGACAACTACACTGAGAGCTACACTGGCAGCCATACAGACAACTACACAGACAGCTACACAGACAGTTGGCTACACAGACAACTAAACATATAGCTACACTGACAGCTATACAGACGACTACACAGACAACTATGCATATAGCTACACTGACAGCTATAAAGACAACTACACAGACAGCTACACAGACAGTTGGCTACAAAGACAGATAAAGAGACAGCTACACAGACAGCTACACAGACAACTAAAGAGACAGCTACACAGACAGTTGGCTACACAGACAACTAAAGAGACAGCTACACAGACAGGGGACACAAAAACTACACAGACAGGGGTACAAAGACAACTAAAAGACAGCTACACAGACGGGGTACACAGACAACTAAAAGACAGCTACACAGACAGGGGTACACAGAAACTAAAAGACACACACAGACAGCTACAAGACAACTAAAGAACAAAAGACAGGCTACACAGACAAACTAAAGACAGTACACGGGGGGCTACACAGACAAAAACAGACACTAAAAGACACTCACAGACACTACACAACAGCTACACAGACAGCTACACAGAAAGTACACAGACAACTACACAGACAGCTACACAGACAGCTAAAGAAAACTCACAGACAAATAAACAGACAGCTACACAGACACTACAAACAGGGGTAAAGACAGTACACAGACACACACAGAAGCTACACAGACAGCTACACAGACATACACAACACTACAAGACAGAAAAACCCGACAGCTACACAGACAGTACACAGACACTAACAGACATAACAGAGCTACACAGACTAACTACACAGACAAGCTACACAGACAGCTACACAGACAACTACACAGAAAGCTACACAGACAGCCTACACAGACAACTACACAGACAAGCTACACAGACAGCTACACAGACAGCTACACAGACAGCTACACAGACAGCTACACAGACAGCTACACAGACAGCTACACAGACAAGCTACACAGACAACTACACAGACAACTACACAGACAGTACACAGACAGCTACACAGACAGCTACACAGACAGCTACACAGACAGCTACACAGACAGTTACACAGACAGTGACACAGACAGCTACACAGACAGCTACACAGACAACTACACAGACAGCTACACAGACAGCTACACAGACAACTACACAGACAACTACACAGACACTACACAGACAGCTACACAGACAGCTACACAGACAGCTACACAGACAAGCATACAAGACAACTACACAGACAGCTACACAGACAGCTACACAGACAGCTACAGAGACATCTACAGAGACAGCTACAGAGACAGCTACACAGACATCTACAGAGACAATACACAGACAGCTACACAGACAGTACACAGACAACTACACAGTACAGCTACACAGACAGCTACCACAGACATCTACACAGACACGCTACACAGACAGCTACACAGACAGCTACACAGACAGTTACACAGACAGCTACACAGACAACTACACAGACAACTACACAGACAGCTACACAGACAGCTACACAGACAGCTACACAGACAACTACACAGACAGCTACACAGACAACTACACAGACAGCTACACAGACAGCTATACAGACAACTACACAGACAGCTACACAGACAACTACACAGACAACTACACAGACAACTACACAGACAACTACACAGACAACTACACAGACAACTACACAGACAGTTACACAGACAACTACACAGACAGCTACACTGACAGTTACACAGACAGCTACAACCAGCTACACAGACATACACACAGACAATCTACACAGACAGCTACACAGACAGCTACACAGACAACTACACAGACAGCTACACAGACAGCTACACTGACAACTACACAGACAGCTACACAGACCAGCCTACACAGGACAGCTACGACAGACAGCTACACAGACACGCTACACTAGACAGCTACACAGACAGCTACACAGACAGCTACACAGACAGCTACACAGACAGCTACAAGAGACAGCTACACTAGGACAGCTACACAGACACTACACAGACAGCTACACAGACAGCTACACAGACAGCTACACTAGGACAGCTACACAGACAACTACACAGACAGCTACACAGGACAGCTACACAGACAACTACACAGACAGCTACACAGTACAGCTACACAGGACAGCTACACAGACAACTACACAGAGCAGCTACACAGACAGCTACACAGACAGCTACACAGACAGCTACACAGACAGCTACACAGACAGCTACACAGACAGCTACACAGACAGCTACACAGACAGCTACACAGACAGCTACACAGACAAGCTACACAGACAACTACACAGACAGCTACACAGACAGCTACACAGACAGCTACACAGACAGCTACACAGACAACTACACAGACAGCTACACAGACAGCTACACAGACAGCTACACAGACAGCTACACAGACAGCTACACAGACAGCTACACAGACAGCTACACAGACAGCTACACAGACAGCTACACAGACAGCTACACAGACAGCTACACAGACAGCTACACAGACAACTACACAGACAGCTACACAGACAGCTACACAGACAGCTACACAGACAGCTACACAGACAGCTACACAGACAGCTACACAGACAGCTACACAGACAGCTACACAGACAATCTACACAGACAGCTACACAGACAGCTACACAGACAGCTACACAGACAGCTACACAGACAGCTACACAGACAGCTACACAGACAGCTACACAGACAGCTACACAGACAGCTACACAGACAGCTACACAGACAGCTACACAGACAGCTACACAGACAGCTACACAGACAGCTACACAGACAGCTACACAGACAGCTACACAGACAGCTACACAGACAACTACACAGACAGCTACACAGACAGCTTCACAGACAGCTACACAGACAGCTACACAGACACTACACAGACAGCTACACAGACAATTTCAAAAACTCAGACAGAGCTACACAGACACCCCAAAACACAAAACAAGCTACACAGACAGTACTACACAGACAGCTACACAACACTACAAAAAGCTACACAGACAGTTACACAGACAGCTACAAAGACAGCTACACAGACAGTTACAAAACCAAAAGACACTACACAGACATACTACACAGACAAACAGCCCACACAGAAAACCCGAACTACACAGAACAGCTACACAGAAAAAACAACACTACACAGACAGCTACACAGACACAAAAACAGACAGACACTACACAGACAGCTACACAGACAACTACACAGAAAATAGTTTCACAGACAACTACACAGACAACAACGACAAAAAACAGACACAAACACAACAACTACACAGACAACACACAGACTACACAGACACAAAAACACACAGACTACACAGACATTACACACACTACACAGACAACTACACAAGACAACTACACAGACAACTGTACACAGACAGCTACACAGACAGCTACACATAAAACTCACAGACAGCTACACAGACAACACACAGAAAACACAGACAACTACAACGACACTAACAGACAAATACACAGACACTACACAGACAATACACAGACAACTACACAGACAACATACAGACAACTAACAAGACAACTACACAGACAACTATACAGACAACTACACAGACAACTACACAGACATACACAGACAATACACAGACAACTACACAGACAACTAAACAGACAACTACACAGACAACTACACGACAACACTACAGACAACTACACAGACAATACATACACAGACAACACAGACAGCTACACAGACAACTACAATCAGACAACTACACAGACAATCTACACAGACAATCATACAGACAACTACACAGACACTACACAGACAACAATACAGTACAACTACACAGACTCTACACCGACAGCAATACAGACCTCTACACAGACAACAAACAGACAACAAACAGACAACAATACAGACAACTACACAGACAACAAAAAAAAACAGACAACAATACAGAAAACAATACAGACAACAATACAGAAAAACTACACAGACAACTACACAGACAAAAAAATACAGACAAAATACAGACAACTACACAGACAACAAACAGACAACAAACAGACAACAAAAAGACAACTACACAGACAACTACACAGAAAACAACAAGAAAAAAACAGACAACAAATAAAAGACAACAAACAGACAATTACACAGACAACAAACAGACAAAAAACAGAAAAATCCCACAGAAAACAATACAGACAACAAACAGACAAAATACAGACAACTAAAAGACAACTACACAGACAACAATACAGACAACAATACAGACAACAAAAAATACAGACAACTAAAAGGGGAAAACTACACAGAAAACCAATACAGACAAAAATACAGACAACAAACAGACAACAAAACAGACAACTACACAGACAAAATACAGACAACTACACAGACAACTACACAGACAACTACACAGACAACTACACAGACAACTACACAGACAACTACACAGACAAACTACACAGACAACTACACAGACAACTACACAGACAACAATACAGACAACTACACAGACAACTACACAGACAACTACACAGACAACTACACAGACATCTACACAGACATCAATACAGACAACTACACAGACAACAATACAGACAACTACACAGACAACTACACAGACAACTACACGACAACAATACAGACAACTACACAGACAACAATACAGACAACTACACAGACAAGCAATACAGACAACTACACAGACAACTACACAGACAACTACACAGACAACTACACAGACAACTACACAGACAACTACACAGACAACTACACAGACAACAATACAGACAACTACACAGACAACAATACAGACAACTACACAGACAACTACACAGACAACTACACAGACAACTACACAGACAACTACTACAGACAACTACACAGACAACTACACAGACAACTACACAGACAACTACACAGACAACTACACAGACAACAATACAGACAACTACACAGACAACTACACAGACAACTACACAGACAACTACACAGACAACTACACAGACAACTACACAGACAACAATACAGACAACTACACAGACAACAATACAGACAACTACACAGACAACTACACAGACAACTACACAGACAACAATACAGACAACTACACAGACAACAATACAGACAACTACACAGACAACTACACAGACAACTACACAGACAACTACACAGACAACTACACAGACAACTACACAGACAACTACACAGACAACTACACAGACAACTACACAGACAACAATACAGACAACTACACAGACAACAATACAGACAACTACACAGACAACTACACAGACAACTACACAGACAACTACACAGACAACAATACAGACAACAATACAGACAACAATACAGACAACAATACACAGACACTACACAGACAGCTACACAGACAGCTACACAGACAGCTACACAGACAGCTACACAGACATCTACACAGACAGCTACACAGACAACTACACAGACAGCAACACTGTCAGTCAGCTACACAGTCAGCTACACAGACAACTACACAGACAGTTAGTTACACAGACAGCTACACAGACAACTACACAGACAGCAACACTGACAGTCAGCTACACAGTCAGCTACACAGACAACTACACAGACAGTTAGTTACACAGACAGCTACACAGACAGCTACACAGACAGCAACACTGACAGTCAGCTACACAGACAGCTACACAGACAGCTACACAGACAGCTACACAGACAGCTACACAGACAGCTACACAGACAGCTACACAGACAGCAACACTGACAGTCAGCTACACAGTCAGCTACACAGACAGCTACACAGACAGCTACACAGACAGCTACACAGACAGCAACACTGACAGTCAGCTACACAGTCAGCTACACAGACAGCTACACAGACAGCTACACAGACAGTTAGTTACACAGACAGCTACACAGACAGCTACACAGACAGTTAGTTACACAGACAGCTACACAGACAGTCAGCTACAGAGACAGCTACACAGACAGCTACACAGAAAGCTACACAGACAGCTACACAGACAGCTACACAGACAGTTAGTTACACAGACAGCTACACAGACAGCTACACACACAGTTAGCTACACAGACTGTTAGCTACACAGACTGGTAGCTACACAGACAGTTAGCTACATAGACAGTTAGCTACACAGACTGTTAGCTACACAGACAGCTACACAGACAGTTAGCTACACAGACAGTACACTAACAATTAGCTACACAGACAGTTAGCTACACAGACAGCAACACTGACAGTTAGCTACACAGACAGCTACACAGACAGCTACACAGACAGCTACACAGACAGTTAGCTACACAGACAGCAACACTGACAGTTAGCTGCACAGACAGTTAGCTACACAGACAGCAACACTGACAGTTAGCTACACAGACAGCAACACTGACAGTTAGCTACACAGACAGTTAGCTACACAGACAGCAACACTGACAGTTAGCTACACAGACAGTTAGCTACACAGACAGCAACACTGACAGTTAGCTACACAGACAGCAACACAGACAGTTAGCTACACAGACAGCAACACAGACAGTTAGCTACACAGACAGTTAGCTACACAGACTGTTAGCTACACAGACAGCTACACAGACAGTTAGCTACACAGACAGCTACACTAACAATTAGCTACACAGACAGTTAGCTACACAGACAGCAACACTGACAGTTAGCTACACAGACAGCAACACTGACGGTTAGCTACACAGATAGTTAGCTACACAGACAGTTAGCTACACAGACAGCAACACTGACAGTTAGCTGCACAGACAGTTAGCTACACAGACAGCAACACTGACAGTTAGCTACACAGACAGCAACACTGACAGTTAGCTACACAGACAGTTAGCTATACAGACAGCAACACTGACAGTTAGCTACACAGACAGTTAGCTACACAGACAGCAACACTGACAGTTAGCTGCACAGAACAGTTAGCTACACAGACAGCTACACTGACAGTAGCTACACAGACAGTAATCTGACATATACCGCTACACAGACAGCTATATGGACAGTTAGCTACATATACAGCTACAAGGACAGTTAGCTACAGAGACAGCCACACAGATAGTTAGCTACACAGACAGCTACACAGACAGCCACACAGACACAGATATTATGACTGTTCTGAGATAATTGCACCGATTCTCTTGTGTAAGAGTATTCCCATTGATCCATATATTGCATTCTTGTATGTCTTTCTTTGTAATCACAAGGTTCCAAAGTGGACCAAGTCTCACAAAATAAGTGCCGGAAAGTTTTCTGGGAGGTAAGGCAGCTGTCTACGTCAGCCATCGAGTGTCGTTTTGTTTTTAACACAGGTGGTTCTCTAAGACCAACAGAATGTGTTGAGAACGGTGAAGATAAACATGTTTCATCCAATCTGGTCTGTTTCAGTTCAGAAATCTAAGATAGGGAGTTCCCGTTGGGTCTTTCTCCCAGGACATGCTGGTGTGGCGGACAGATTGGCTTGGTCTACACCGTTGGGTGGGATATTTGTGCCTGATAGGACAGGTGTGGTCAGGGCCATTTTGGGATCGTGTGTATAGCGTGGCTAAACAGATATATCCCAGAGAGAAATGAGCGGCAGGGAGTGACCAAGGGATCTGGTCGACAATGACTATTCCGAGGAAAGGTCACATAATCATACTGAATTAGTATTGGGACTCTTCGCTGGCTGTTGAATTGGATGATTGCGAGCGTAAGGAAATGCACTGCGTATTGTAGTGTATGTTCTTGACTCAATTCAACCCAAATCAACTGGGTCTAGAAGCATATACCAAATATGCAAAATATGGAAACGGGACATTTTCGTTGTTAGGAATGTACCCGTCAAGACGATAACACTACAGCTACAGATGTGCGACAAGTGCCGCCATGGGGGAGGGGGGGGGGGACGCCCATCTACAACAGTGAGGAAAGTAGAGTACCGCCATGGGGAGACGCCCATCTACATTAGTGGAGAAAATATAGTGCCGCCATTGGTAGACGTCCCTTTTGCAAAAGTGGGGAAAATAGAGTGCCGCCATTGGCAGACGCCCATCTATAAGAGTGGACCATATTGTCAACACTCCAACACCAACTGTCAATCTGTGTTCAGAGACTGTGGACAGAACGCAGGCAATGAATTACCTGGGGATACGTTTTGATCGAAGCCTTGCTTATAATGAGCACATAGATTTTTTCAGTTTCACTTTTTTTCAGGATCCTCGCCGGTGCTACGGAGTTCGTGCACTGAGCTGAGATTCTCCGGACTCGGGCTTGCATTAGGAGTAGAACGGAGCACTTATGGGTTACACGCGTGTGTCATGATGCAAATAGAACAGGTGATAATAAAGGCCAAGCGGGGTTTGGCTGTGATGCGGGTGATGGCGGCAGCAAACTGTGAGCAGCGCCATCTATGTCGTCTATACGAGGGGTTGGTCATGTCTGGTTTTGAGTATGCGATGGTGATCCTGACTCTCAGCCGTAAGCAGATGGAAAGGATGGAAAGGATACAGAACGAAACTATGCATAATATTCTTGTGTACAAGAGATACAGCATGCAGGGCGATGCGCTGTCTTCTTGATTTTCCAACCATTGAAGACAGAATCCAAATTTTCAGGGCACGTGCCTACCTCAGAGTCAATGCAAACACACAACATCCACTACATAGTGAAATTAAGAAGGTTAAGGGCAGCAGGTTAAAAGAGGAAGATCGTGGGTGGGTCAAGCCGAGGACATTCTTCGACAGGTATGTTAACTTGAGGACTTAGAACCTGGCGAGGAGTGGGTACAAGTGCCAACAGATTTCTGTGCATCTTTTTTCAGTTTGCATCCAACTAGACAGAAAATGCAGACAAGACAATCAGGCTGCTGTGGAGGCGGAAGTACAAGAGTTGATCTTCGAGAATTCGTTAGACGGTGGTGCTGTCATATATATAGATGGGTCGGTCGTTCGACATGTAGAGAAGTTCATGGGCTTTTACGGCTCAGGCCAGAGAGAGAATTGTGAAGGAGGATTTGGTGCTTTTCCCTTGACCACAAGTAGCCTGACTATGGAAGTCATTGCAGTCAGTAAAGCAATAACATGACTCGAGACACAGACATTCACTAGGGCATGTTTCCTTAGCTAATCAATGAGCATGCTCAATAGGATAGAGCTGGGGTGGATCCGAAGAGAGTGGTTGCTGTCTCTGGAGTGGGCTCGGCTGGCAAAGATTAGTTTCATTTTCGTGCCAGGGCATGCGGGAGTAAAAGGAAATGAGCGGCTGACAAGCTCGCAGGTAAGGCTACTTAGGAGGGTGGACGCGCCATGGACCAGGCAGACATTCTTAATGCTTTACGAGAAGTAAATCGCTCGCAAGAACCAAATGATGACTGAATCTACAACCATGGTCAGGATGCGAGAACAGCAAATTAAAAGAGGGGTGGCCAAACAAGAACACTACGCACTGAAGCCAAAGAAGATTGATAAACCCACACAGAACTGGTGTCGTTAGCCGCTACACGCTGCGGGATTTTCTGAGGAGGGGATCCGAGCACTTATGGACTGAATGGTTCGATATGTAATGAAGATGATCTGTCTACTAACTAACTAACTACAAGAGTGGAGAAAATAGAGTGCCGCTATTGGGAGACGCCCATCTTCATTAGTGGAGAAAATATAGTGCCGCCATTGTAGACGCCCTTTTGCAAAATTGGGAAAATAGAGTGCCGCCATTGGGAGAGACTCTTTTGCAAAAGTGGGGAAAATAGAGTGCCGCCATTGGGAGACGCCCATCTACATGAGTGGGGACAATAGAGTGCCGCCATAGGGAGGGGGCGGCGCCCATCTACATGAGCGGGGACAATAGAGTGCCGCCATTGGGAGACGCACATCTACATGAGTGGGGACAATAGAGTGCCGCCATTGGGAGACGCCCATCTACAATGAGTGGGGACAATAGAGTGCCGCCATTGGGAGACGCCCATCTACAAGAGTGGGAACAATAGAGTGCCGCCATTGGGAGACGCCCATCTACAAGAGTGGGGACAATAGAGTACCGCCATTGTGAGACGCCCATCTACATGAGTGGGGACACTTTTTAACACGTTCCATATCCTCTGTAGGACCTTTCCATCAACCCCCAAATTGATCTTCTCGTCAATTATACGTTCAGTAGTTTGCCATTGATTCCTGAACAATATATGTCTATCTATCTATCTATCTATCTAATCCATCCATCCATCCATCTCACTTACGCAAATCTTGCGTCCATCACTTAAATTCAACATCGGTTCCAGACAGACAATCATCACTCTCCGTGATCGGAAATCTCCGATAGCTTGAAGGAAACATCCGTGAGATCAGAGACTCCAGTCACCTCGTGTTTATCAGGGGTGCTCTGTTGAACGCTCTCCCTGCTTCTGTTCAAGGGCGTGGCTAGGCAATTCTCTATCACTTCCGTCGGTTCTTTTGGTGGTAGCAACGACTCCAGCTTTCCCCAGAAACCAGGATCGTCAAATCGTAGATATTCATGCGTGTTCATGTACTTGCGCATGTCTGAAGGCAGCTCTTCCACGTTGATGTAGTCTATGGCAATAATGACCAGTTTATTTGCCGCAAGAAGCAATCGGTGAAAGGCCGCCCAAACCTCCAGGATGCACCATTCATTTTCTCGTGACATCTTTACTGAGAACTAGCATGGCGCAGTGACTCATACGAATGGACCAGGGCAAGGTATCAGCCAGAGAGTCCCCAGTTGGGACATCTCGATAATGGAGGCACAATCGGTACTTCTTGGGCCCTTGTTCTAGCTGAGGCACCAGCGTGTCCATGACCCAGCTATGTGTGTCCTGGCTATAGGAGACGAAGGCGTCGTATGGACTGAAAAAGTCTCCGTAAGAGAAGTTGCAGTCTAGGCGTAATCCCAGCTTTGAGTAGAGCAGGACGGTAATCTCGTTGCGGTAGCAGATGACTATAACGAGTGTGGAGACAATTGACGACAGGGTCAGGCTAATCGCCAGAAATGTGTCTATGTAGGATGAGGAGTTGCAGTTCAAATCCATCTCCGTGAGTTCCTCCACTGGTTTTCGGAGGTAGTGGCACATGATGCTTCCCGGCATCCATAAAGACGACTTGTGCTTGATGATCCAGCGAGGCAGCCACAGGCTTATCACAGGTGCAGGCCCAAGGGTTGTTGTATAGCGTCACATTTCTCGCGTGGTTCAGGGTTATGTTGCGTGTCCTTGACGGCAGTTTCTGCAGCAGGTTATTATGCAAGGTCAGGACTCGAATATCCTGCAGTGAAGCCATGGCGGCTGGGGTCACAGAGGTCAGTAAACAGTTATCCACATGCAGCTCTGACAGCGTGCGAAGATATGGCCGATGGCCCAGTATCTGCAAGGGATTGTGGTCGAGGTAAAGCACCACGCTTGTATCGGGGTAGGTCGGTAGGTGGTCGGGCATATCCAACAAGCGCCTGCTGGAGCAGTTCACAACTAGCGTCTGCACGTCCAACATCAAGCACTTGCAGGTTTCCGGACACTCGTCAATCATGTAGCACTTGGAATGGAAGGATATGTTCGGTAAAGCGACATCTTTAGTCTCTTCGGGTGTGTCACATGACAAGTCAATCAGGTCTTTGAACACACCGTGTTCCTTGCAGGTTGACACCGTTTTCCACAATCCAGCTCTGGCACTTTTCAAACTGAATCATATGACAATCACAAATAAACGGATTCCCAGAGCAATATATTTTCATATTGAACACGTTGAGTTTATCTGTAGCGCAGTCTACATATGGCGGATAAGACAACCTATTCTGGCGCACATCAAGGAGAAGAGCAGACGAGTCCAATGGCAGTTGGCCAGGTAATATAACGGTCAGGAAGTTATCACTAATATCAATTATGCTAAGTTTGTTGTTGTTCGTGAACTGGTGAGCGCCAATGGCGTGAATGCTATTATGGCTGATATAGATAACCTCCAGAGAAGACAAGTAATCAAAGGCGTCTTCGGTAATGTATTTGATGTTGTTGTGACTTAGATCTAAAACAAGAAGATTGGCCATGTTGCGGATTGCATCCACACTTCTGATCTGATTAAAGCTGAGATTAATCACAGAAATATCGGGCACGTCATAAGCTTCAGGAACCTCGTACAACGGCGCTAGATCAGAAATTACATTCCTTGCTAGAGATAAGTAGTTCAGTCGAATTTTGTGTGAACGGAGCAGACATTCCGGAAAGTGGGATATGCTATTACCGTCCAGGTTTAACGTGTCCAGCCTCTTAGTAAAGTGAAACGGACAATCGAATTCCTCTATACCATTGTCTCGGAGACTGATAACCGCCATGGACACCATGTAAATATCGTACCACTGTCTGGGGATCGCCGAGATTTTGGATCCTTTGATGGCTAAAGTTAACGTATTCATTGAGAATTGTATGTCCATCAAACCCAGCGTGTTATGGCCGCCGTTGTCCACATCTAAGATCCACATATTCATTGGAACGACAATTGATTTTTGCTCATCTCTGAGAACAATCAGGCAGTTTTCAGTGACAAGAATGTTAAACGAAGTCAGCCAGGAAGGTACGTCCCAGATTAAGTATTCATTTTTCCGGCAGTTGACATTCAGAGCAGTATCCATTATCTGGTCCACGCCGTTTAACAGCGACATCACTGAGTGAGACAACCCGTCCGACAGAGTGCATGTAATCTCTGCAATACGATGCAACATTGGAGCAAAAGTCCCTAAAAATGTCATGTATTCTGATTTCGCATCGAAGTAGCTGATTTCTGGTCGGTATTTCTCCCCCATGATCTTAAAATGCTTCACATTATACGACTTCATGGTGTTCACCAATGCTTTGTGGTGGCAACTGCATAAATGAGAGCAGTTCATATTATCTCTGAAGAACAAGGGAAATGAGACGGCAAGTTCTGGCAGGAGTGACAGTAATAGTACAATAAACACCTCCCAGGGTTTTCCAGTCCCGAGGATGTGGTACTTACGAAATATCATTCTCGTCCTTTGAAAGAACTCATGCTGTTGATAAAACAGAAATACAGCGGAGGCCTTCAATAAGCGGCCATGTTCTTCTGCCCACTTCTGTGGCAACAGAATGACGTCAAATAAGTTGCAGCATATAATTAGCATGTATCATCATCATGTGGCGGATACAGCGACGAGCGCAGACTGCAAAATCATGTCAATAAGTTGAGTTCAACACGCAGCGGATCTAGATGAATATTCTTCTTCTTCTTCTTTGTTCGTCCGGAATGTTGTTTTAGAAGTAATTGCGTTGTACCTGATTAAAGCAGAGCTGCTCCGAAGTCGGAGAGTGTCTGCCTGTACGGCGAGGAACCACCAGTCTGCACACCAATAAGCCAGACATGGAAAACGGATACTCACGCAAATCTCAGGTCATGTATGACATCACACTGATGTTGGACAACAGGATGCCTTCATCCGACATACAGGACTTCGCGTTGGAGCTCAAGCCAACGAACACAAGCAAGCAAGCAAGTAAAGCAGAGCTGTGATATTTGAACCTTTCGGCCCACATCCAACTTCTTCAGGCATTTGTTGGCCGGGTTACCTTCCCGGGTCTAGATGAATATTAATATAACCAAAACTGAAGTCATGCAGGTTAGCAGATTTCCCGATCCACTAAATATACTGATAAATGGCACACCTCTGAAAGAAGTTAAAGGATTCAAATATCTTGGAAGTTTGATCACAGAAGATTGCAAAATAGACAGAGAAATCGAAATCAAATGTCAAAAAGCAAACGAACTTATATATCAACTATCATCCAAACTGAAACATCCAAATATACCCATGTCCGCGACACGACAGATAATAAATAACATATTCACACCAACTCTATGGTACCAATGCCAAACTTGGACATTATCCAAATCACACTTACGAAAAATCAACACCCGCGAGATTAGATTGAGAAGAGCTGCCAACCTAACTATCCGAGAACGAATAAGAAATGGTGTCAGACAGTGAGATCAAAACTTTGTGCGGCGCATATTGAAAGACAGAAGATCAAATGGTTCGGCCATTTTATTAGAATGCAGCACCATCAGCTACGAACACTGGCGCTACAAAGAAGATCTGCTACGAGAGCAAGAGAACGCCCAAGAAGACAATGGATTGACGACATAAAGACATTGTTCAATTCCACAGAAAGACACCATCCAGTGCCACCCATCAGGCCCTGGATTTGTCAATTAAATATTCCTCCTCACGACGATTGACGACAACAGTAGATGATGATGATAATGGCGATGGTGATGTAGCCAATCCTCTGTAGTACGCGGAACTCCTCAGGACATGCGGAACATATTCTCGATCTTTTGTCAGTGTAACGCGCGTGTTTTTACGCCAAGGCAGGGAGAAGTAGAAGCTGAGAATCTAATAGAATAATCGAGGTTACACTGGTCAGATAGGAAGAATGCGGATGTGGGGTCAGCAGGGTGAGGATAAATCCCAAGACAATGAGTGAACTCCAACACTGTGATTGTTAGAACACGTATGGATCAATAGGAAATTACTAATGAGAGGCAAGAACGTGCTGAAGAAAGAATAGACAAAGGAATACCCCAGAATGGTATTTACAGGGGAAGTAGTGAGTGGGAGCAGGGGTTAAATGATGTCTCTTGTGAGGTCCCGGCAAGAGTGAATAAAGAGAGTCTGGGCAAATTGGACACAGTTGAATTCTGAGACTAAGTGAGGGAGACTTATCCAGGCAGTTGGTTTTCTAGAGCTGAGTTAGGTAAACTCAGCCAAGAGAGTTAAGTGCTGGACCAGTGAAGGGGATTCAGCGACAGTGGAGATCTGAGGCTACGTGAGGGAGATTTAGCTAAGGCATTCAGTCTGAGGCTAAGTTATTGATTGATTGATTGATTGATTGATTGATTGATTTTTAGAAGTGTTACAAATTGGGCACGCAGGCCCGTCTTACATTCGGCCCTTCCAGTCACTCATCTTTCGTTCATCAATAGTGCTTAATGCATTTACAAACGGAAACTTGGCCAGAGAGTGGAGTCTGAGGCTAAGTGTGGGAGACTTAGCTAAGGCATTCAGTCTGAGGCTAAGTGGGGGAGACTTGGCTAAGGCATTCAGTATGGGGCTAAGTGAGGGAATTTGGCCAGACAATGGAGTTCTGACAACTTCGCGAGGAAAATTAAGTTCAGGACCAGTGAGGGGAGCTGGGTCCCGAGAGAAATACTCAGAGGAATGGGTTAGATTCACGGACGGAGAAGAGTCCGTAACAGGGAATTGTGCAAGGCCAGTAGACGGCAAGAGTTCTTTCGCAGGAAAATACGGTGTCGAATTATACTCTGAAAGGTTCTGTAAATGTTCATGTGCAGTATATGTATTCATCCGAAATAAACTGTTATTGTGCGCAGGCCGGCGTTCTGTATTGGCTCTTAGTTGTTGAGCAGTCGTCCAGCACAATATTCACACTGACATACACTAGACACAACCACAGCCAACCTTGTGACAGTCAGCTCCCTTGACGCATGTATTGTCATGCCCAATGTGTCTGCAATGTCCCTTGTCCGTCTTCGTGCAATTCGTAATCCCGCATACCGCGTTACAAACACTGCTGTGGGCAATTCGAAAGCACACCGCCTGTGATGGTTTACCTTACAATGGTATGAGTGCCGGTCGTTCAGAAAGCAAGGGCAAACTGCTTAATGTAAACTTACCAAGAAATCACTAAGCAGCTAAAGAAAATGCTGCAGTTATCAGTTATCAGTTGGGGTATCTTCATTGCACTCCGGACAGGTCCATAGGTGCTCTGATCCCCCCCAGCATATGCATCAGCGTCCGGTGGCTAATAGTGCCAGTTCTGTGTTGGTTGACGAGGCACCTCTTTTTCCTGATGTACCTCTTGCGTCTGGTTGTGCCGATTCTTACTCCAAGTCTTTCATCCTGGACAGCGATGTGGATTCACTGACGTCAAAGTCCTCTGTTCTCGCCATATCTTTAAGGACGTTAATAACATCGGCACGATCCATGGGCTGGCCATCTACAGGGGGTGCAGAGCCAGCCAGTTTATCAGCTCGTTCATTTCCCTCGACTCCCGCATGTCCCGGGACGAAGATGAAGGTGACTTTACGGACATCAGACTTCTGTAGCGACTCAGTCCACTGTCTACGTACAGATCCAGCTTCGACCTTCTGAATCATGCTCATTGAATCACTTAGTACACACACGTTGGTATAATGCTGTGATTCCAGCCATATGAAAGCCTGTGTAACTGCCATCACCTCCATCGTCATGCTGCTCGTGGTCATAGAGTGGACACCACTGGATTCTTGAACGGTTCGGCCCGCTGAACGGGCTGTAAATGCCCACGCACTTCTCTGCTGCTTTACAACAGATCCATCTGTATAGATGAGCACTTCGGGGCTATCTGAGTGTTCACACATGAGCGCGTTGACCTCTGCATTGACAGCGGCAGGGTTCTGCTCTGCACCGTCTGTCGAGTGTGATAATGCAGGAGAAAGTGCACTTAAAAGCTGGAGGCACCGGCACCCATTCCTTGCCGGGGTTGATACTGGTAAGACTGCAGACCTGTCTGATGACATCTTCCGCCCGATTTGCCCCTCTTTAGACTGTCACCCTTTTCTCTGAATATAGCGTCATGCAGAGAGTGCTGCTCATCTGCACTTATTTTTAAGTATGCACGAGCTCTTCAGATCTTGATCCTATGTTCCATTGTCGGGAAGTCAAGGAGGTATCTCATAGCTACACAGCTGGTGTCTCTCGTGCAGCCAAAATGATGCATGTGGCTTAGTTTTGTACCTTTTCAAGTCTTCCGATCTGTGTATGGCTGAGAGTGAGGATGGCCAGGGCATAATCGATGCGTGAAAGAACCAGTGCTTGGAACAGAAGTATTAGCAGTCTTTGCTCGATATTGGCAGTCGCCATGACTCTCATTGCTGACAAACCTTTTCGAGCTTTCGTTATGACATAATCGACATGATCTCTGAAGGACAGGCTACGATCAAGCCTCACGCCACGACAAGTCATTGACTGGATTCTACTCAAAATGCTCCCATCCATTCTTACTGCCGACAGGTCTGTGTTCATAATATGGTTGTTTAGGGAGAACCATGTTGCCTCGATGTGTCTTCCCGCAATAACTACAAACGAAATCCACAAATCGAAGTATCTACAACTCGTCAACTGATAATATGAAACAGTTCTCACCTGAATTCGTATAACATGAAACAACTGACGGCAGTTGGGAGAACGTTTTCACACATTTAATATGCGCTGCAGAAACAACGGGATAAAGCTATTCCAGAACATAGACTGCCCTTCAGACAGGGTCGGTGTCTACTTACATATCTATGAATAAGCTCCCTATTCTACTCAGTTCACCTTGAAGCCCAGTCTTCCATCCCACGGTTCAGTCGTTTCAAAAATCCAAAACAATGTTTTCCCGTAGTGAATTTGAATAACGAAGACACAAACAATAGATTGCACGATTTATTGCCTGGCATATTTCGCTGCATCTCGTCAGGTACATACTGCAGAAATCACACAACTTACGTGAAATTAACTAGATAAATCCTTCAAGTTGAAATATACACAATTTCGCACAGTAATGTCGATTGTCTACCACGTTGTCGTATTGTCGCCAGTCGCCATGTTGTGTCCAGAGACACTGCATTTCGCGTGTTGTTTAGAACACAAAATACTCGCTTGTTAAAATTTGCAGAAGCAATTATGATCTATCAACGCAAGCCAGAATTGTGTAAACAGAAAGACATGTTAGTCAGCTTAAAATTACCGTGGTAGACAATCGACATTACTGTGCGAAATTGTGTATATTTCAACTTGAAGGATTTATCTAGTTAATTTCACGTAAGTTGTGTGATTTCTGCAGTATGTACCTGACGAGATGCAGCGAAATATGCCAGGCAATAAATCGTGCAATCTATTGTTTCAGAAATCGCCTAGGTTTTCCTCGCCCTGTTCTTTCATTGTTGGATCCTCGTCAACATATTCCTCCCCTGTCGTTCACTTGCCAATCTTCGCAATCATTGCGTCCAGATATTATCCCCTTTTTCACAGAGCCTTCAGAAAACACAACCCCGGCTTGGTTTTTTCGTTTTTTTTTTTTTTGGGG
>JACEFZ010025744.1:0-67118 GCA_014155875.1 Cepaea nemoralis
GGCTGAATTTGTACGGGCCCGGAAATAGAGTTCGGCCCCTTATGAGGTGCGGGCGGGGAATGCCGATGATGGTCCTCCCCATGAAAATAAGGCGAAGGCTCTCCTCATTCACTGAGGATGGCCCCATCAACTTTGTGTTCCCGGTTTTAGGAGCATAACATGAAAGCTCGTGACCACTACCCACACTGTCAACATAATACGAAACCATACAACATGTATGTATCCTCAAAAAATTTTTGGGGGTTTGGGAAAAAAGGAAACATACATCTATTACACATGTGTAGTCAGCTAGACACTTGTGTGCTGTGTGCACTCATTCAAGAGCGAAATAGTCACACAAAAGGTCTATACTTCATCTGCTGGGTGTAGTCCCTCCTATGATTTTATGTGCCTTTCCCCCACACACATCCAAATGGCATAGGCAATCATCAATTCATGTCTGCTAGACATGTCTTATCCCTATTATGCACCGAGCGTTATACTCAGTCGCACCTTCATTTACCCATTGGTCTATGGAACTGGCACAGTCACATCGTCCTGGTAACTATTTCCATTCTTCCGGTAGGTTGCCGAATAAAATAATGACCTGGTTATTACACTCTATTATATATAAGCTAATATAAATTTTTCATATAAAAACCTGTACGTTTTACTACACACAAACGAGACATTTAGGTAATCCCCAAAGAAGATTTGTTGGTAAATCAAAAGCAAACATAATGGAGACCATAAAGGGACATTTACTGTCTCTGAGTATATAGACCATTGCATTAAAGGCTTGTCATAGTCAAAGAGAGACAACCTATATCTTTCATAAGAATATTGAAAGATTCAATGATGTATTTCAGAGTATGTCACTTAGTTAGACTTCTGTCATTAACCACTATCATTCCACCGATACAAATAGGGTACCACTACAAGTATTACCTCACCTGTTATTCCCAGGGATTCAGACAATGTCTGTATAAAATCAACAGAATTACAAAAAACATCTTGTCTGAATTCACCACACTTTCCTGTTCGACACTAATGACTGACTGCCCCAGGACAGAACTCGTCTCCAGTGTATATGAAAAAAGGATGATCCTTCTAGCCCACTAAACTCTTTCCGTCTAAACTTAGAGGTAACATAAACAGATTCATGCACAGTTATGTTTAGGATACCGATAACCTCTTGTTTAATTTAGGGGCGTCATAAATACCTGCAGCCCTTCTCTGCTAGGGTAATGTAAATATCCACTCCCTAGCACCATGATGTATCCAACTATTAATTATCCAAGCAGCGGTTATTCTTCCTGAATCCCTATGACTTTGCATTCCAAACTCGGCAACCAGGTGCCTCGCTGTCTACAAAACTGAGTTAGTATGTGTTAAAACAATATATGGCTTGGTTAATAATAACACACTTGGGACTTGCGTTGTTTGTCTTGGCCAAAACAACATAGGCGATGTTGGAATGTGCTGAATTTGCCGTGTTTTCAACACCGTCTTCTGAAAATGTTCGTTTTAGCATTCCGACTGTAATTTTGAAAATGCACTATTTGCTGATGCATGTCACGAGCTCGCCATGAGTTAACCAGATAATAATACCGACGTTTGCGTGGCGTATATTTTCTAGGCCACAACAGTCGTACTAACAGAGTAAACACAGCTGCACAGGTTACATCGTGTCAGCCCATAAACACATTTGGTGGTGAGTGAGAAGGAATGGATACATCGAGTTGGCAGTTCATTAACAGTTAGAATCACATATGATTGTCGGCTTAGGATATGGATGGTTCCGTTTGTCATCTATACTGCCGGACATCAGACGGAAATGGCTGCTGGGATTGTCACCACGGAACAGAAGATTGACAGTTTATCAACAGGTCGGAAGTGCCCGACTAGGGAGAAAACAGTGCATCTGTCAATTCTTGGTTTCCGGCACATCGAGAGGATTGAAGGGGTTATTTGCAACTCTTTGTTGTAACTCGACAGAAACTCGCTGGCTTGTTTGAGAATCTAAACTATTACTGACAACTTTGACAGGACTAAAGCCAGGAAAATGGATTCTTGACAAGGGATGATCTGCCACTGTGCCACCTGTGTGGGGGCATAAAGGATAACGTCACGTGGCCAACTTTGGTAGTTTGCCATATAAACCCGAGTTGGGATCAACTAGGGGGGACTTGAAAAATGCTCTAGTCAGAGTGCCAGGGCACTGCAGTGCTTAGTGGAAATAATATCTACCGTGTGTTAATTAGTGACTTAATTTACACGTGCCTATAATGGCAGATGTAGATATGATTGATAGGACTGCAGTAGTGCCATTTAAGGTATAACCTATTATAATATATTCGTTATAATTACTTTAGGCAGTAGCCTTGTTAAACTATAGTGTGATGATTAGCACTGTTAGTGGAAACTAGCTAGAGTAGTGAAGTGATACTTGGCTCTGTTAGCTAAAATAGATTAGTGAAGTGTTGATAAGCTTTACTAGTTGAGAATTGAGTAATGAGGGATAATTGGGGATCTTCCCGTAGGTGTCCCTGGTGGGCGGGGTTCCGCATTCTGGTTGCTGATTTTTTCTTTGTCATAGCCTGATTCGGCTCTAGGTGGGTAGCTAATCTGCTCTATGACTAAGTCTAGTTAGCTAAAGATCATTAAGCAAGGTGATAGGCTTACACTCAGCCGAAGGGATCAGTGACTAGTACTATCACCAGATGTGTTGTTTCTATCCTAGGTTCCCTACCAGATCCAAGGAAACTCTACAAGTTTTGGGAAAGAATTAAAAAACCCATTCTGAAGAACACCAGTTCAAGAGTCAATAAAGTTGCATACAGAAACGTAACTTACGCTAGAAGGAAATTGATTCATCAAAGAGAGTGATGCATACTGATGCACCACACAGCATCAGACAGTAGTAACGAACCGAGAACCGGCTAAGAGTACCTAGTGTTAGTACAGTAACAATTAACATTAGTAATTAGCACTTATGGACTGAATGGTTCGATGTGCAACGAGGATGATCTGTCGACTAACTAACTAACTAACTGCGTACACACTACAAAAGACTTGTGCAGTTTGTTAAGGAACGTTAGGAACGGACATTGTGTAGAGTGCAACCGGTCCATGATTAACTGTTAATACCACCGGTGTCTATTTCGGATGTTCATGAAATTGGATTACCAGAGGTCTACAGAGGCAAAGCAGTATCCGGCAAGATTGTTTCGGCAACGGGTGAGAAGTACATGTTCTGACGTAACGTGCTGTGGTCTATCTTTGCTGGGATCAGCTGACTGGGTTGCTGTCTGAGAGTCAGAGTCTACACACTTTATAGAACACGTCACACATTTTCTTCACATACACGTCTCATATACGTTACACTTTTATTTTAATAAATTAATCTTTATTAATTTTTAGAAGCAAGAGTTGTTGAGTATGTTGCGTTGGGGAAGTATGAGAAGGGGGCATAGTACGACAGTGAGAGAGTGATAGGAAAAGGTGTCCATAGGCTGATGGAGTGTGTTGGACGGAAGCTGGTGGATTCTCCAGAATATTGAGAGGGAAAAAAAAATATTATAATGTGGGTGTCGGCTCTCTTCACTCCAGGGACGGCACTGTAAAGGAGGACACGACAATGCAAACTATTACAAACTTAATATCAATAACATTAGATGTGCGGATGATACAGTATTGATTGTGAACAATGAGCAGAAACTGCAACATTTAGTAGATGCCGTTGTTGCACACGTGAACAACTTGAATTAGAATGCCCTTTTAAGAAAACACATGTTATGGTCGTTACTAAAAAGAACGAAATACCACAATGTAATATACAAGTAAATGGGAATACTATTAAACAAGTGAATCGGTACAATTATCTTGGATCAGTCTTAAAATCTGATGGAGATGCCTTGAAGAGATTAGAACAAGAATCGTCATGGTGAATGTAGTCTTTTGCGAGATGGAAAACAGACTGACCAATTTAAAGATGTCATTTGCAACGAGAAAAAAGAGTGTTGAGGTGCTACATCGAATATGTACTTTTTATGGATGTAAAGCTTGCACGTAAGCAGACAAGCTGAAAAGCAGCTGATGGATGTGTGTAACGAGCGTGTTTTTACGCCAAGGCAGCGAGAGGTAGAGGCTGAAAATCTAATAGGATAATCGAAGTTACATGGGTCAGATAAGGGGTATGCAGATGTTGGGTCAGAAAGGTGGAGTAAGGAATCCCAAGACAATGAGGGACCCAAAACACAAGGGATCGTAATATCACGTAGATGTCAGTCTGAGTCACTATGGCACAGAGAAGAACGTGATAGTAGACGAATAGACAAAGGAAACTCAAAAATGTAATGTTAAGAGAAGGCTATAATTGGGTTAAAGGGGTGAAATAGACGTTCACGGGTGGGCCCAGGGAGAGTGAATAAAGACAGAAGTCTGGGCAAATTGGGGGACAGTTGAATTGGGGCTAAATCAGGGAGACTTAGCCAGGACAGTGACATTCAGCAGCAATCAGTTGAATCTGGGGCTAAGGAGGGAGACTTAGCCAGACAGTGGAGTTCTGAGGCTTAGCCAGAGTAAGTGGTTATTATTGGTGGAACTGAGAGTTCGACCATCATAATTCCTGTATCTCGGTGTTCTTTATGACGGTGAAAGGCTGTGTTTTACTCCACAGGTGTATAAGGGATAAGTATTTCATTGTTGAATTGTCCTGAAAAGTCCTCTATCATCAAGTTTGTTTCGAATTAAAATTATGTGTGCCCAGTTGTCACCTGTCGTCCCTGGGGGGAAGTGGAATCAACAAGCACACTTTTTAAACTCAATATCATCAGCCTTGGAATCTGCCAGAACCTTGTCTACACACCCCCTTTCAGTCTTTATCTCTCTCTCTCTCTCTCTCTCTCTCTCTCTCTCTCTCTCTCTCTCTCTCTCTCTCTCTCTCTCTCTCTCTCTCTCTCTTCTTACCACAAGACAATACCCCTCGTCACATTCCTCCAGAACATACCCACACAACTCTGGCTACTAACAAATAATACAATAATTTAATAAAGAAAAGTGTCAGGTGTGTGCACTGTATGTGTGTAGAACGTCTGTAGTATAGTCTATTGTGTATGCAAGAAGAGGCCAGATAGTTCAGGATCTTTCATCATAGTGTCCGGCCATACCACAACACAACACAGTAAGTCAGATGGGCATTACCGAATGAAGTGTCTCTCCGATCAGTGGTCGACTGCTTGGATTTCTGGACAGTAATGTTGACTGTGATAGAACTCAATCCCTGAGATCGGCACCCACGGTGTACCTGATACTTCACCGGAAATTCTTTTACCTAAGAATACTGGCACATTTCCTACACTATTTCCGACACAACTAATGGTATCTGTTCTATTAAATTCCTACTGTCAAATGGGAAATTGTTACTGATTAGTTCGTTTAATCCTTCTAATTTCTCTTCCTATTATTGTTATAGTCCAGAGAAATAATTACAGTTAATTAACTCCGCTGTTTTGGGAACTAAATCCCTGATAAAAGAGCCTTTTTATGTTGAACACTTGTGGCTCAAACAAAAAAATAATTTGTGGAAAGGTGTCCCATTGCCGAGGCCCTTTAGCTAACCGCTCTCGGACCTACTGCCATTGTCCTCCTCTCTGAGTTGTTGTTAGTTTTCGGGTACATTAGAACTGCATTCAGTGTGACTGCCATTGCCCACACCCCTGAAGAGTCCTTCAGTTCTTCATTACAGTGGAACCTGTAAAAAAGAGAACACTCGGTGAGAGAAACCCGATTCGAACCGACTATATGTGAGTGTAAGCCGAAGGCCGTACCCAAACATTAATATCTAGGTCCTCATAGAACTAAACTCTGGCATAAGACAGAGGAGTTCATCACATTGGTCTGAGACGTAGTAAGAGAAGGAAATACTAAAGGAAAAGCACAGAAACCCCAGTAGACCACCCTACTGGAATATTCTACCCTTTACATTTAATTTATTCCCCCAACCACCCTCAATCTCACTGAATATCATCGCACGACATTAGCTTTAACCTGCCGAGTTCAACGATATATTACTCGCCCTAGTTTACTCAACACATCAGCCTACTGCTACCGACACTCCTAGAATAAGTTCACACAACGCAACAACACTACGTGCGATTCCTAATCTCTTTCAATAAACTACCTTATGTCAACTATTCCAGTCCTGAATTGGAATCACACAATCACATCCTGTACGAATCTCCGTTGCCTTTAAACAACACTGGACATTGTGGTTCCTTTCCCTATTTAGACTGGAACAGCAGAATACTCCTTTTCTGTTCACTACATCTCGCCCAGTCTCTGTGGCTAAGGGCTTGCGAACGCGGTTTGTGAGCCTGTATACCTGGTTTCGAAACACAACGGTGCTGGTTTTTTCGAAAAAGGTATAGCGGCCGGTCGTTCAGAAAGCAATGGCAAACTAGGCCTACTGAACGTAACACTTGCCTAATACATCAACAGCAGCTGAAAATGCTGGTGTTGACTGCAACGTCCAGTAAGGGATACGCAACAACAACAAAAACATCTCGCCCACTGATTAGAAATTTCTTGTTTATCCATGACTGCCGTAAACATGGTCTGAATGACGTCACTCACGTGGCCGACATCCAAGATAACCCGGCGCTCCCTCTCATCTTTAGATCCGGTTTTAAAAAAAACATACCGACGAGTCCCCTTTGATCCGGGGAAAATCTCAAAGAATCTTTGCCGGCTTTTGATCTAGGGAAAAGCTCCCCCCCCCCCCCCCACCACCAACAAAGATTTTCGGCGGTCCAGAAACGACTGTCCCCGGCACTCCATCAATCTGATCGGCATCTCCAGTGGTTCCGTGACACCAGTCCGGTGTTTTATATTGATTCATCTTTGTTGAACAGTTATCCGGCACAATATTCACACGGACATCCACAAGACACAACCACAGCCACTTCTGTCTGTCAATAACCTTGTGACACTGTGGAAATGTGGTTTCTGAGGAAAATGCAAAGAATAACATGGACAGACAGGAAAAACCCAACGACCAAGTCCTGCAAGAAACAAATGAAAATCGTAAACTGATAAGGGAAATTAGACGTAGACAGTCAAATTTCTTTGGTCACAGTATGACAATAAATAAATTGCAAACCTTGGTGACAACTGGCAAGATCGAGGGGAAGAAAACAAGGGAAAGGCAGAGAAGTAAATGCCTAGATGGCTTGGCCACATGGTATGGATGGTCGAGAGCTGACCCAAGACTCTGGTGATCGAGTGAGATGGCGAAACATGACCGCCCACGCTTGTCGGTATAACACACGATGAATGAATGTAACATAATTGGACATTCGTTGCTGGTGTATTGTTGCGCACGTAAAAAATCCCTTGGCAGTTGGAAATCGAAAAAGAGTAGCCTAACGGCGCTGCCCGGGCAAAATTTCGAGTTAAAAATCTACCCAAAGTATTTCATGATCCTCGGCGGTGCTACGGAGTTCGTGCACTGAGCTGAGTTTCTCCAGACTCAGGTTTGAGTTAGGAGGAGAACGGAGCACTTATGGGTTGCACCCGTGTGCCGTGATGTTGATCCATCTACTAAACTAAACTAAACTAACTAAACTAAACCCGTTGCTGGAGCAATCCACGCACGATACACGAAGCCCTGCCTAAATTCAACTACCAGACACAAATATAGGTCACGCTGTTGATGTGTAGGGGTGGGTGGGACATGGAAGCTATCTATAGATCTACGCATGCGCACTTCAGTCACGTCTGGGTTTCCGTACGTTAAAACGTTAGCCCGCCAGCCCAGCGACACTAAAAATCGACACAGTTTCCTTCAGCCTTCAGCGAGCAGCAGGAGTTATAATTCTATTTCTAGCCGCTAACATAGTCTACACGTCTCGGCCGAGAAACGGCCACTTTGTTGACTGCTTGAGGAATTACCGGTATGAGAGATGTTTAATTTTTAGAATGGATGTTTGTTATTATAGTATAATTTCGTCAGTTACTAAATAGAATTGGGCAAGGACCGATCTTCAAATTAATTAGGTAGGAGAGACATTGAACGATACCGTGATACGGATACATTATAAAAAATATAAAAGTTTACCATGCGCGTGAAGGTGGTTTGATTACAATTGATTTACATGATGATCTAATCTAAGTATTTCGTGAGAGGACTTGACTTGTGTCGTTGGCGGTTTGTAATTATTAAAGAGAAAATCTAGGCCAAGCAGATGTGATGTGTTTAGCTTGACTTGGCATTATGAATGAAACTGCCAAATGTACATATGTTTCTTTTGGAAGATGTTCTTATTTTGTTTATTAACCGATTGCCTGCCAAGCAAAAAGGTGGTCCTGACTAAACAAAGATTCATGGCAGAAAATGGGAAGTGCACTGACATTGTTGTGTCTTGTGAATTAAACTTGTAGCAGTTAGCAGATATACTGCATGATACATCAAATTAACGGATATATATATTATACTATATTACTATATATATCCGTTATTTGATGTATCATGCAGTATATAATATACTATAGTTATAACAGTGTTGAACAATGACAATGCACAGGGAACACACAGTGTTAATAATTAATAAATAATAGATTTAAAAAAAAACAATGTTTGCATATCCTTAGGACATCACTGTCAACAACTTTCTTCAGCTGATTGTTGATTTCTTGGCAAGATTTATTACACTCAGTAGTTTCTTCTTCTTCTTCTTCTTCTTCTTCTTCAGCCATTGAGGTTCTTTGCTGCAGATACAAGCTGTCTCCATTTGTCTCTCTGGTTGACCTTCTCTTGCCAGTCGCTGATTCCAAGTGCTTGTAGTTCTGTTTGTATATTATCTCTCCACCGTCTTCTTGGGCTCAGTAGTTTGCTATTAATTAATCAAAGTGACTATTTGTAATAGAATTGCGAATAGAAAAAAAATATATTTGCAGTAGAAGTAGGTCACGTGATTATGCCTATGCGTGTAGCTATATTATAAATTTTTGTTGATGTGTTAACGTGTCCTCAGTAGCGTAGTGATAAGTGTCTCCGCCTGTCACACGGGAGGTCGAGGTTCGATTCCTCGTTGGTGAAGTGAATTTTTTTTTTCATTTTCAGCACATACGTACAAATATTAAAACATTAGTAACTAAAATATAGAACTGAGAAACTCGAAGCATGTGAATAAAGTGTAATGATCAAAGCATATTACTGTCAGCTTGGACCAGAATTATCAGGACATACAAAGTACTGTAGGACGTTAACGTAAACAAACATGGATGCCTGGTAACAGTAAGTGTACAGAAATGAAAGTTAACAATTCTTGAACTCGCCTGGGGACACAATTATTTGTAGGGATCGCTATTTGTATTGGGGATACCAATTCTGCAAAATTATTCTTGATATTTAAACATGACTAACGTAATGTAAAAATAAAACGGGATGCCAGAAGAACGGACAGAAGTAAGAAGGGTGATTTATTAAAAATTACGGAGAATTCGGCAGAATTAAACTCGCAACAGTGAACATTCCTATTTAAATTAACCACCTTCTTAGACTTCTTAATGGCTCAAACTAAAATTGACTAGTGAGCAGACGCTGTGTGTGACATGTTTGTTACTTCCCGCAATTCTATTGCGAATAGAGACTCCCTTAATTAATTGATAGGTTATTTTATAGAAATATAACAATATTGAGAGATTTAGTAGTAATAATTTAAATTAAAGGGGTGACAGTTATGACAAATTTCCACTTACCAAGGTGTTATTTTGTATTTTGTATCCACTGCAGATAATCCAGTTAAATTTACTGAATAATGACATAATGTTAAATACACCACTTGTGTATATATATATATATGTATCACAAGAACTGCTCCATAACACCAATAAAACACAATTAAAACAATATTTTGAAGGACATAATTTTCACACAAAATGGAAAATGTTCGGGACACACCAGGCAGATTGTACTGAGAAACAATATAAACACTATTTCCTATTTAGTTATAATTATTATTCTTTTACATTTAATTATTTAAAATACTCCTTAAATACTTTGTGATAGGCAAAGCAAATTTAGTGACAAGTAGTGGCCAATTAGCGCAAGCATAAGTCGGCATGTGCCATCGTATTATGAGGAATTTTCACTGTTTTCTTTTAAATTTTGACCGTCTTCTAAATAATTAACTGAATACTGCACATGGTATTAGTTTTAGAATCTTTCACAAAGTCCTTTAAATCACAATAACTATAATATAAAATTGTTTAAAACGGTAATTTTAATAAAATATGTGAGGTCCAGAACCAGAAGGCATTGTCATTTTGAAGATCGAATCACAACAAACATTTTGAATCACAGCAAACTCGTTATCTTTTTTTTTTTAAATGGATGCTAATGCTTGTTTGACACTGCGAAAACTCTTGTCTCAATTTTAATTTACCGGAGCACTAAAAATTGCAGAAAAATGAGAGAAGTGGAACAAATAACACACTATCTATACCCACCCGACCTATTGGTTCGCAGGTTCCAAGACTGTTCCAAGGAACTGACCTATCGGTTCGTGGCAGGCAATCAGTTAACCCTTTTAGGACAGAACAACATTGGGCCAAATTCAGCTTTTCCTCTGAAGAAGACGGAGTCATTGTTTTGGAGTACAGAAATTACTGAAGTGACAATTGTGTAAATTCAAAAAACAAAAAACAAAAACAAAGAACCCTATATAGGTATAAATATATATATATATATTCTTAAAGAGGATATACTGAAGTTTATTTCTGTGTATGATTGAAGTTACTTTGTTCATGTTTATGCAAATTTGGTGACCTCATTTGCATTTTGTGAAAAATAAAATATTTCATACGAGTATATATTTTAAAAGATGGTACTCACCTAAGATTTCCTCATTGAATACCACTTTAGAATAATTTTAAACACTTATGGTTAGAAAAACAACAACCATGAACTCCCATTTGACAATTGTTGCACATTGACCTGGGCTCGCTTCCGCTCTCCAGGAGTTTTTTGGTCACTGCACACACAACAGTCTTTCTCTTTTTCATCTGGAATGGAACGTATCCCTTTAACTTCGGGGACTTCATCGCTTACCTGTGGGATACGATATTCCTCGCAAAGTGCTTCAATTGCTAGTGTGGTGAATTTGTATCTAGCCATCACGTTTATAGTTGAATAAGCTTTGTACAAAATGTACGCATTCAGCATCATTATTGAGAGAATATTGAAAGTTAATTTCTTTCAATACTTCACAGTCCTCCTCCTCTCATCCAGATAAACAGTACAACATCATGTCATTCTGATCTATCCCACCCATGTGTTTGTTGTAATCCAGAACACTTCTTGGCTTCCTAACAGTTTGAGGAGCATCTCCACCTTCATGTTGACCACGTTTCTGCAGTGGCACTTCTGCAGCCTCTGTCTTGTTCAAAGTGGACAGTAGTAGAACAGCATTCTTTTGAGACTTCTTTTCCCTAAAGGTAGTGGCAAGAGTTTCTCCTTGTCTGAAGTTAATTATGTCTCCAGGGTTCATCTTCACTTTCAGTCATTTTGGTATTCCTTTCCTATTGCGTCTCAGCGAGGTCTGTCTGGTTGTCTCTCAGCTCTTTGACAAGAGGCACGCTAGGAAAAAAAAAATTATCAACAGATGGAATCCTTTATTCAGATAGTTGCTCATTCTGAGCAGTCTCATCACAACTCTGTGGACTAATCCACTATCAGCTGCTTGTTGATCATCGGTGATATTATCACGCTTGCCTCTATAGACAAAGAAATCGAGAACGTATGCTGAAAGAGAATCACATAACACAAAAAGCTTTATTCCCCATTTATGATGATGCTTCTTTGGGAGATACTGGTTTAGCTGTGTTCTGTTTTTAGTACCAATCAAAGTCTCATCTATGCATTATGTTTTTAGTACCACTCAAAGTCTCATCTATTCAGATCTCTCTATGAGGAGTGTAATAATGTTGGAACATGGCATTCGCATGTTCAGCGAGAGGACTGAACCTTCCACAAGGATCATAATTGGGCTCCCCAGGATTGGCTAAACTAATATTATTCACCATGTGAAAGAATTTGAGAATAAGCTCAAACCTGTCCCTACTCATTAGCTCTGCGAACCAAGGGGTTCTTTGGGATGGGTCAGTTGGCCAGTACGACTTTATCGTAGGCTTTTGAACCAAACCCATCTTGAGAATTATGGCTATGAAGGCCCTGATTTTATTCACAGTAACCTCAACCCAACTGTGAGCCACAGACCTTCTCTTGAGGACTCCACTATCTAGAAACTGCTTGGCTTATCTGTTTGTTTCTTTTACAAACAATTTAATAAGATTGAGTGTGAGAAACAACTCCAAATACATAATAGGTGGGCTATCATCTGGTGGCATGTGTTTTGGTCCGGACATCTCCATGAATAGATATGGATCAACACAATCCTCTTCAGATCCAATACACTTAAACCATAAGGACACGAGGTCGGAATCTTCAATATCACTGCAGTCATTATCTGACAGTCCTGAACTGTCAAAATTGCTACTATCAGAGCTAATCATTGCTAGCACGTCTTCTGGTTCAAAGCTGGCCATTTTAAAAAAAGAATAAAGAATAGGGACACACCCATTTTCGGCTCCAGTGGCATCATTGGATACCCACAAGCGCCAAAGTTATCCAATTTAATCCTCTTAGGACGGAAGGGCCGAAATTTCGGCCATGACGTTACGACGTGCCACTAGCTGAAACCCGACCGACCGAGATTTTGGCCCCATTGTAGGAACTGCTTTTATTGGTTTGCCTTTAATAGTACAGACCAATCAAATGCTCCCTTGTAATCCCCAACCATACGAGTTTGCAAATGGCCGCTTGCTGAACGCATTTCAAACAACTGGATATTATTTTGTGATTTTTTTTAGCGCAGTAATCCAGTTTTTAGTTGATTTTTGATTTCTAAAATGGCCAGCTTTGAACCAGAAGATGTGCTAGTAGGTATTTTGATCATGTTTGTCAAATTGGGTGTTTACTAATGAGACCACCACAGATAGATAGGCCTGGAAAAACCAAATCCAACGGTACCTCAATCATGCCTGTAGGTTAGTTCTGGAGATATTCATATTTGAGTGTTGTAACCTTCAACAAGTACATACTCATCTCAGAAATCCACTCACTGAGCAGGTTTGCTTTGCGGCCCAGTCAAAGTGAGAGCTGAAATGATCCAAATTTGGCTTCTTACTACTATAACTTTTTTTTTTTAAATGATCATCTTAGTAACCATACATCATTGTGATTGGGTAGTGAAGCCTAACAGCTCATGTCATCTCTTTTAGATATAATGTGTCACGACCTAATTAGCTATTAAATATGGGCGCCAATTATTATTTATTAATTACCAAATGCTTTCTTAATGTTATCATGGCAAGTTGCATCTTGTATTATGCAGAATGATGCTACAGACCAAATGGTAACTTTTCTGTTTCGATAGGATGTACTGCGACCTAATTAGCAATTAAAACGCCGTCGATTAATTAGTATCTATTAATTACCATGTGAATTCTTGTTAGCTTTTAAAACCTGGCAAGTTGCATCTTTTATTATGCGGAATGATGCTGCGATATTCTAATGGTTACTTTCCTGTTTCGTTAGGATGCGTCACAACCTAATTATCTATTACAAATGTTCATCAATTAATTATTATCATTAATTACCACGTGGATTCTTAATGTTAGCTTCAAAACCTGGCAAGTTGCATCTTTTATTATGTGGAATGATGCTACGATTCTAAGGTTAACTTTTCTGTTTCGATAGGATTTGTCACGACTTAATTGTCATCAATTGGCTTGACGTTACTCACGGTTGGGCAACCACTCAGCCAAGATCATTTTCTCCCACTGGTGTATAGTTCTGGATGCAGTTTCGAGATCCCTTAACTCTGTCAGAAGGGACTAATTACCACCCCAGATCCCAGAGAGAAAATGTGGAACAAATGTCTGTTATGCTGATCTAAGACACCATCCCTGATACACAAGAAAACAGCCAAGAAGTGGCTTGTTTAGAATAGATAGATTTAGCCGTACTTGGTATCACCTGAAGGAAGGAGGAGTTAAGATATGCAGATTAATCTGGTTTCTTATGACTGCATAGGCAAGGTACCTCCCTGACATAAATTTCCTACTTCTGGGCAATATGTGTTTGAACCCCCACTAAATGTCCTATGTTCTATCAATGTGTGTATATATTTAAACTACACAAACATATATCGACATTTAGAATTTATACAGACAAGCTGAGTTTAAAATACAACTGTGTTTATTATTATGTTCTTGATGACAATATGATGACGATGATGATTATAATATGGTATACGTAACTTAAGAGGGTACATAGGTCATGCTTTCCCCCAGTGAGACGCAGTTCACTGTCAGATTGAAGGAGTCCAAATTGGTCCCTTCACTAGGCTCAGTCACTTCCTGATATGAGTTGACTGTCCATTGCTCCTAAGAGATCTGGAACAAAACGAACAGAGATGGGTAGTATCTATGTCTACACATCTCAAAACACATATGTCTATACATTCATATAAACATACATTCAAGTCATAATATATGATGGTATGATGATATATGATGGCATGATACATAAACATATATCAGTTCTAAATAAATAAATATATATGTATATATTCATAAAACCATTTAGAACATCTATAGCTCAAAACATACATCTTCACATCTATCTATATAATGAAGTGTTTCCCCTATAAGTTCACCTCACTTACTCTCTCCCTTTCTAATTCATTCATACCGTCTAGTCGGAAGGGCTGGTCGCACAGTCCCTGTCGAACTTTAAAATGCCTTCCCTGAATTTGTCTGGGATATTGAATGTCCTAAGTCATGTCTGTCCTCATGCAGACAAGGTGAACTGGTGCCATTCCTCCAACCAAGTGGTTTCACAACAATCTTGGTAGGCATTAAAATTGTTGGTCCAAAGAATCAACGTTAATTTGGACGCTATCAAGAGACTGTTAGCTCTCAGGAAATTCTCCTAAGTAGTCAGTCTCCCCAATGTTTAACATCATACAGGATGAATCTAAATGTATCTCCTGTACATGCATAAGCCACACGCTCATGTAGCTTGGCTAATGGATTTCTCCAAATTATCACATACAACAAATCAGACAACCAAGTAGCAAATGAATTAAGAAGATAAAGTTAACAGTGGAATATTAAAGCTAGAAACTGGAGCACTGAGTAACACAGAAAATCCACCAGTGTAAAGTTTGGGAGAATATGCAGAAACAGGAAACTACACAAGCCTTCAGACTAGCAGACAAACTGATCAGAATAATGGTATTACCTGAGGTTATAGCTTTAGGAAATTCCATCAGAAGACTTCATACAGAAGTCCAACAGAACGAAATGTTAATATTTCTCCAGTAGGTATCCTAGGAATACTATTGTGAATGTGTCTGAAGTTTTGTTCTCACTGCTCATAGTTTTATTCTCTTCATTCCTGGCATGGTTTCCGTCTTCCTGCTCCTAGTTTCCACGCGGGCTAATTACGTCCCATATTCGTTAACTCCACCTATTTTCCACATGGACTGTAGTTACCTCTGCCAATCAAATTGACTGATGCCCCGCCACGTTCCTGAAACAATGAAACCTGCTTCAGCGGAATGCAGTTGCATCATAACTACATTCTAATCTGCTGTTAACACAAACCTTCCCGGGTTGCTGCCAAAAATGTGTTAGCCATGTGTTCCTACTTTGCCGCCGTGTTGGTATTGTGGTGTGTTATAGTCTGTTTATTTGTTGTTTGCCCCAATATAAAATTCTATATCTCAGTAACCAACTGAGGGAAAATTATGAGATTTATCATCTAACCTTATCATTATGGCACCCAACAAAAAATTTTTGTTATGGAGATTGTACAGCAGATTTCAATGTTTGTTTATATGCGGTATATAATTTACGGCTTAGAATTTAAGTCCATCATTTTAAAAGTATTACAGCTTCACTAATACACATCCGATTTTTTTTAAAAATTGTCTCGTGATTTTCGTTTTGGCACAAACTGCGCGGAGTTAAATGGGTTTGTTCAGAGGTGTCTCCTATGTGGGTTCTTTCATAAAACGTGATTATATAAATAAACTAGCTGACTCGGCCCGGCTTCGCCCAGCTCCTGTGGGGGTAATCAACCAGTCCGCACTATTAAATATTGATAAAAGTTACTGGAAAAAATGTGAGGACCATGTGTTGAAAGAGGAAGAGGACAATTGGAGAAAGGATGCATTGAATTTTATGCAACCGAGAGCAGACCTTAATCCACGTGCACTCTTACTGGGATATTTTGCTCCAACTATTCAGAGGAATCGCAGGCCCTAAACATTACAGCATCAGCACAATGTCAATGGCAACAGTTTGTATTCCACAGTGATGAATTTTCAATTCCGCAAGCCCTCAGCGGTGACAAACAACTGTATTGAAAAAACACACACACTAAACGCATTGAATACCAACAGAAGAGTAATATTGCAGTGGAAACTGACATATTGTGGCATAACAAGAAACGTGAGAGCAAACACGTCAAATAGGGGGACAACACACGTGCATACGAATCAATCTATAAACTTCAATGAAAAGAGGACCAACATTTTGGTCCTTAAGAAGAAAGCCCACTACAGAGACACTGACAACTATTTTCATAGTGCAAAACAGGTAATCATGTTCCGATTCTGAATGGTAAACAGCAGAGTAGACAATCTTTCACAAAGACTCAAAGCGGGTCTGTCATCCATATGTACATGTGAACAAACTACACAGACAGCCGAACAGATCCTTAAAAATGGAAACATGATTAAATTGCTGTATCATTTCTGGTCACTCCATACGCACATTAATGCACAGCTATTTGGAAGCTTTCACGAACTCAATATAAAAAGCTAACATGAATACTTGTGTGCACATTATTAACCAGCAGCTGAAGAAACAAGAAGGAAATGAAAAGTAAGGTAAGAAATATATTCCTTCTACTTTCCTGTCAATTTACAAATTATTTAGCCCATGCCTCTGTAAATTCTCTATCTTTACTATTACACATTGCACCCCTCTTGGGATTCTCCGTGGTGAAGTGGTCAAGCCATCTGACTCGGGCTCTGAAGGTTGTATTTTCGATTCCGGGCCGCGTTCTTAATTTCACGAGTGCATTTTTTTTTTCAGACTCCCACTCAAGGGTCGTCGCTGGAGGTACGTAGTGCTTTGTGCGACGCTTTTCCCGCTGCGGAAAGAAACTAGGCCATATGGAATGCAGTCGACTTTTAAGCTACTTGTTTCATTGTACTCACTCTCATACGAATCCGGATACGCCTTGTATGTCATCTGAATTGGCGCGGCATTCATTACTGTAAACACAAATTTGTTAGCGAGAAATCACTAGTTTTTCAGCAAAACATCAAAGAAATTTCGCTGCTTTTGATGATTTAAGTTGCTTTTGGACCTGTCAAAGACATATTCCTTGGGTGGGGGTAAATATAAGATGGCAGGAAAAATTTCATAACGATGCAACAGACAGTTTTCAAAATAATTGATCGTGAATGACAGCATTCATTGCTGGACATACTATAGGTGTCTGGTCCTATAGCTTGTCCCACAAAGAATGCCTTCATTCACGATCAAATATTTTGTAAACTGTGTTGCATCCTTATGAAATTTTTCCAGCCATCTTATATTTACCCCCACCCAAGGAATATGTCTTTGATAGGTCCAAAAACAACTTAAATCATCTAAAGTGGTGACATTCCTTTGATGTTTTGCTGAACAACTAGTAATTTCTCGCTAACAAATTTATGTTTACAGTAATGGGAGACCCGCCAATTCAGATGACACACGAAGGCGTATCCGGATTCGTATGGGAGTGAATGCAATGAAAGAAGTAGCTTAACATCGACAGGGTCGGCTGCATTGCACCGGGTTTTATCCCATATGGCTCAGTTTCTTTCCACAGCCCGGAAAGTGTCGCACAAAGCACAAACTCCGTAGCTCCAGGGACGACCCTCGGGAGTCTCTGAAAAAATGCACTCTTTGAAATGAAGGACGCGGCCCCGAATCGAACATACAACCCTCGGAGCCCTGAGTCAGACAGCTTGACCACTTCACCACGGAGAATCCAGAGAGGGGTGCAATGTGTAATATTAGTAAAGACAGAATTTACAGAGGCATGGGGTAAATAATTTGTAAATTAACAGGAAAGTAGAAGGAATATATTTCTTACCTTATTTTTCATTTCCTGCTTGTTTCTTCAGCTGCTGGTTAATAAAGTGTACACAAGTATTCATGTTAGCTGTTTATATTGAGTTCATGAAAGCTTCCAAATAGCTGTGCATTAATGTGCATATGGAGTGACCAGAAATGATACCGCAATTAGTCATCATTTTTCCATTCTTAAAGATCTGTTCAGCTGTCTGTGTAGTTTGTTCACACGTACACATGCGGTAACAGACCCGCTTTGAGTCTTTGTGAAAGACTGTCTACTCTGCTGTTTACCGAGATGGAACATTACTTGTTTTGCACTATGAAAATAGTTGTCAGTGTCTCTGTAGTGGGCTTTCTTCTTAAGGACCAAGATGTTGGTCCTCTTTTCATTGAAGTTTATAGATTGATTCGTATGCACGTGTGTTGTCCCCTAATTTGACAACGTGTTTGCTCTCACGTTTCTTGTTATGCCACAATATGTCAGTTTCCACTGCAGTATTACTCTTCTGTTGGTATTCAATGCGTTTAGTGTGTGTGTGTGTTTTTCAATACAGTTGTTTGTCACCACTGAGGGCTTGCGGAATTGAAAATTCATCACTGTGGAATACAAACTGTTGCCATTGACATTATGCTGATGCTGTAATGTTTAGGGCCTGCAATCCATCTGAATAGTTGGAGCAAAATATCCCAGTAAGTGTGTACGTAGATTAAGGTCTGCGATCCCTCAGACCTTAATCTGTGTCCGACACGATTGCAGTAGGTTGTTGATTGCTCTTGGTTGCATAAAATTCAATGCATCCTTTCTCCAATAGTCCTCTTCCTCTTTCAACACATGGTCCTCACATTTTTTCCAGTAACTTTTATCAATATTTAATAGTGCGGACTGGTTGATAGATAGACAGACAGACAGAAAGGTAGGTGGGTGGGTGGATGGATGGCTGGCTGTGTGGGTGGGTAGATAGATAGATGAGATACATAGATAGACAGACAGATAGATAGATCCCCGCCAGGAGCTGGGCGAAGCCGGGCCGAGTCAGCTAGTTTATTTATATAATCATGTTTCATGAAAGAACCCCAATTTGAGAGACAGACAGATAGATAGATCCCCGCCAGGAGCTGAGCGAAGGCCAGGATCTGGGCGAAGCCGGGCTGAGTCAGCTAGTTTATTTATATAATCACGTGTCATGAAAGAACCCCCATTTGAGACACCTGAGCTGTTTGTGCCAAAACGAAAAGGAAAACCGCGAGACAATTTCAAAAAGATCGGGGGGGGGGGGGTGTCTTGCTAAAGCTGTAATACTTTTAAAATGATAGACTGAATCCCTAAGCCGTAAATTATATACCGCATATAAACAAACATTGAAATCTGCTGTACAATCTCCAGAACAAAAAAAAATTTTGTTGGGTGGACATAATGATAAGGTTATATGCTAAATCTCATCATTTTCCCTCAGTTGGTTACTGAGATATTGAATTTTATATTCAGGCAAAAAAAAAAAAACACTATAATTGCTCCCTACTGGTGGCAAGCCTGCATTATATTGCTGTCTTTAGATCACATGGGTTTTCCCCCTGAGTAGCAAACAATGAGAATTTTCAACCTTTGATAGCCCCAAAGACTAGTGCCCTGGTGTCTGGTTGATCAGAACATCAAAGGGAAAATTTCTCAGATGTAGAGATCAGACATTGCTTTGATCTACGATCTACCAGCGCAATGTAGTCTAAATGACTGTATTTTTCTCTTACATTTTTATCCTTTTCTGGTGGATGTTTATTCTTTTAGAGAATGATAGAAAAATTCTTGTGCTGTCGTGGGGTTTCATCACACTAATTAGCAATTAAAAATGACCACCAATTACTTATTCATTACTTGCCATGTAAATTGAAAATGTTATCCTTAAATCCTGGCAAGCTGCATCTTTTATTTTGCAGAATGATGCTATGAATTTAATTGTCACACTTCTGCTTCAATAGGATGTGTCACGACCTAATTAGCAATTATAAATGACCGTCAGTTAATTCTTCTTCTTCTTCGTTCATCCAGAGTTTTTTTTCCGGATGTGATTGCGTTGTGCCTGTTTACAGCAGAGCTGCGTTCTTGCGCCGTTAGGCCGACACGTCCGACTTCTGCGGGCATTTGTTGACCGGGTTAACCTTCCCGGGGAGTTAATTATTATTCATTAATTACCACGTGAATTCTTAATGTTAGCTTTAAAACCTGGCAAGTTGTATCATTTTATTATGCAGAATGATGCTACGGTTCTAATGGTAACTTTCCTTTTTTGATTTATGCGTCGCGGCATAATTAGGAATTAAAATGGCCGCCATTTAATTATTATTGCAGTGATGTATAGTTGTTATGTGGTTCGTTTAAAAAGAAATTATTACAAAATATTTTCTTTTGCAGACTGCATAAAGGTAGTTGTGACAACAGATGAAAATGTACTCTCTTGCTTTACTCACTGCGTACTGTGCTTTGTGACAGCTTCCTTAAGCAAATTGAAATTCCTGCAATATAAGCATCAGTTAACAATTGCTGCTTAAATTAAACAATTAGTTAGTTCAGTTAAGTTATCAGTTGGGGTATCTTCATAGCACTCCGGACATGTCCATAGGTGCTCAGATCCTCCCTCCAGCATATTCATCAGCGTCCGGTGGCTAATAGTGCCAGTTCTGTGTTGGTTGACGAGGCGCTTTGTTTTCCCGATGTACCTCTTGCGTCTGGCCATGCCGATTCTTACTCCCAAGTCTTTCATCCTGGACAGCGATGTGGATTCACTGACGTCAAAGTCCTCTGTTCTCTAGGACGTTAATAACATCCGCACGATCCATGGGCTGGCTATCTACAGGGGGTGCAGAGCCAGCCAGTTTATCAGCTCGTTAATTTCCCTCGACTCCCGCATGCCCCGGGATGAAGATGAAGGTGACTTTAAGGACAACAGACTTCCGCAGCGACTCAGTCCACTGTCTACGTACAGATCCAGCTTCGACCTTCTGAATCATGCTCATTGAATCACTTAGTACACACACATTGGTATAATGCTGTGATTCCAGCCATATGAAAGCCTGCGTAACTGCCATCACCTCCATCGTCATGCTGCTCGTGGTCATAGAGTGGACACCACTGGATTCTTGAACGGTTCGGCCCGCTGAACGGGCTGTAAATGCCCATGCACTTCTCTGCTGCTTTACAACAGATTCATCTGTATAGATTAGCACTTCAGGGCTATCTGAGTGTTCATAGATGAGCGCGTTAACCTCTGCATTGACAGCGGCAGGGTTCTGCTCTCTGCACCGTCTGTCGAGTGTGATAATGCAGGAGAAAGAGCACTTAAAAGCTGGAGGCACCGGCACCCATTGCTTGCCGGGGTTGATACTGGTAAGACTGCAGACCTGTCTGACGACATCTTCGCCCGACCCATCCATGATTTGCCCCTCTTTAACCTGTCACCCTTTTCTCTGAATATAGCGTCATGCAGAGGGTGCTGCTCATCTGCACTTATTTTTAAGTATGCACGAGCTCTCCAGATCTTGATCCTGTGTTCCATTGTCGGGAAGTCAAGGAGGTATCTCATTGCTACACAGCTGGTGTCTCTCGTGCATCCCAAAATGATGCGCATGGCTTCGTTTTGTACCTTTTCAAGTCTTCCAATCTGTGTAGGGCTGACAGTGAGGATGGCCAGGGCATACTCGGTGCATGAAAGCACCAGTCCTTAGAACAGAAGTATTAGCAGCCTTTGCTCGATATTGGCAGTCGCCATGACTCTCATTGCAGACAAACCTTTTCGAGCTTTCGTTATGACATAATCAACATGATCTGTGAAGGACAGGCTACGATCAAGCCTCACTCCAAGATATGTCTGGGTTCTACTCAAAATGCTCTCATCCATTCTTACTGCACAATATGGTTGTTTAGGGAGAACTATGTAACCGATGCCTTTGCAGGGTTGACAAGGGCACCGGAATCAGCACACTATGAGGAAATTCGATCTAGTTTGCCGTGCATATCATTGGCAACCGCCTGTCTATCTCGACCCTGTGGATAGTTTTGACTGAAATGCCAAAGTTGTAAATCAACAGGACGGATGCATAGTAGGCAAGTATGAACTAGGGGAACAGAATGAAAGAGGTACTGACTTGTAGAGTGGGCAAAAGAGCATGATGTGATTATTGGAAACACTTGGTATAAACAGCACCCAAGGAGATTATGGGCATGGAGGAGTCCTGATCATAAGATCAAAAATCAGATTGATTACATTCTCATAAATAGAAGATTTCGAAATGCCTTAAAAGTCACAAAAACTTTACCAAGCACAGGCTGCTACAGCGACCATAGATTAATCTAAGCAATATACTTATAACATTACAGAAAGTATGCACCAAGAAACACAATTTGATCTACGGGCATTGATGAGAGGAGATAAAAGATAAATTCAACGTAGAGGTAAGGAACAGATTTGATGCATTGTCAGATGTGGAAATATTATTTTAAGATGTCAACGACCAATGGGAAATATTAAAGAAATCAGTCAACCAAGCTGCAGAAGCAACCATCCCAAAAATAAAGATAACAGGACGCAAGAAATTGATGAAGTTAGACATCTTAAAACTCATGGAAATAAGAAGAAATAATACAAATAACAAGGAAAAATATGAAGAGATTCACAGGACAATTAGGAAGCTATGCAAAGAGGCCAAAAAAAAAAAAAAACATGGCTTAAGGAAAATTTGCAAGGAAATTGAAAAACAACACAATACACAGAATACCAAATTAATACACAAAAGAATTAATGACATCACCATCAAAAGAACACACACATCAACAGGTTGCCCAAAAACCAAAAGTTATTGTCTATGATGGCCAGTACTTTTAGAGGACGAGAGACATTTTAGCAAAGCAAAAATAACTCGCACTGGGCCTGATCAAACAGTGGGATCTCTTTGAAATACAGGGAGAGAAGAAGAATTGTCTACATCAAAGAAGATGGTGGACCTGAAAAGATCAAAGACCAGGATCTGTCAATCTAAACACACTAGAACTCTTTGAATAGGAGAATGGAGGTCCCTTGATCCCAGGAAACCAGTCGAGATCAAAGGATAACCATTGATATGTCCAGAAAGATCATTTATATTATATCAAAGGAGACATATTGGGGATGCTTTTGTACGAGGATCAAAAGATCAGAGAAGAGAAGGGGATTGCTTGGTTGGGAGAAAAACAAGTGGCGTCTTTCAGGCAAACTATATGTTGGCTGAAAATAAGGCTTTACATAGTGGTAGTTGCTTACAGGCAACTGTGGTAGTTGCTTAAAGGGTGGTAGTTGCTTAAAGGCAACGGACATTTGTACTGGATGTGCATATGTATTCCGATTCGGGACACCAATAGGTTAAATATGGTAGTAGTGATGTAGATTAAAACTCGAACATATAAGAGTGGGGAGATAAAGGATAGGTTTATGCTAGGATATTCTGGTAGGAGTGTCTACTGACTGGGGTCTGTGCTTTTTCTTCTTTTACTTCGTTTAATAAATAAATTTAGAGTAGGAACATGGAATGTTAGGACATTAAATGAGCTAGGAAAGTTGACCAATGTTCTAAGAGAGATGGATAGCATGAAAATGAATATACTAGGCGTTAGTGAGATGAGATGGAAGGGATTGGGCAAAATTATAGCTGACAATCACACAATAATTTATTCTGGAGGGGATACACATGAAAAAGGTGTAGGAATAATATTAGATGAAAAAACAGCCAAGTCAATTAATGGATACTGGTGTATTTCAGATAGAGTTATTATGGTAAAAATCAAAGGCAAACCAATAGACATAAATATTATACAAGTATATGCACCAACAGCAAGCAGTAGTGATGAAGAAATACAACACTTTTACGACGAAATAGAAATGGCGATGGCTCAAATTGGATCACAAGAACTAAAGATAATACTTGGTGATTTTAATGCAAAAGTAGGAAAGGGAAAATGGAGGATGTAGTGGGGAATTATGGTTTAGGTACAAGAAATGAAAGAGGGGAAAAGCTAATAGAATGGGCAAATATCAATGATATGAAAGAGGGGAAAAGCTAATAGAATGGGAAAATATCAATGATATGATAATTGGAAACACATGGTTTAAACACCATAAAAGACGACTGTACACATGGATAAGCCCTGATAAGAAAATACGCAACCAAATTGACTACATACTAATTAATAAAAGATTTAGAAATGCTTTAATTAATGTAAAGACAATGCCTGGTGCTGACTGTAATAGTGATCATGTACCACTATGTGGACAAATAAAAGTAAGATTAAAGAGAGAGAAAAAAATTGGTTAAGAACATGAGTCTTAATAAAGAGGTTCTGAAAATAGATAAAGAAATGCAAGAACAATACAGAGTGACAGTGAAAAATAGGTACAATGCAATAACTAAAATACAGAGTATAGATGAACAATGGGAAATGTTAAGGGACTCCATTCATCAAACTAGCAAAGAAGTATTACCGGAGAGAGGCAAAATAGCTAAGAAAAAATGGATGAATGACGATATCTTAAAACTGATGGACAAAAGAAAACAGAGTAAAAATGGCAAACAAGGATACGCTAAGATAAATAAAGAAATAAAAGATAAATGTGGGAAGGCTAAAGAAAGTTGGTTAAACGAGCAATGCAAAAAAATTGAATTAAATTCCATTAAAGATACAAGAAATATGCACAGACAAGTCAGTGAGCTTACAGGAAGAAAAATAAGACTAAATACAGGGTGTTTGAAATCAAAAACAGGAAAGATAATATTAGAGGAAGATGCTATAATGAAGAGGTGAAATGAGTATATAAGAGAATTATATGAAGGAGAAAGGGAAGAATTAACAGAAGATAGTAACTTAGAAGGTCCACCTATTCTGAAAGAAGAAGTCGCTGACGCTATGAAACTTATGAAGAAAGGAAAAACAGCTGGGCCAGATGAAATCACAATAGAAGAATTAGAAGTATTGGGAGAATTTGGAGTAGATATATTAACCAAAATGTTGAATGATATTTACGGCGGTGGATATTTACCCAGTGATATGCTGAAATCTGTATTGATAGCTATACCAAAAAGACCAGGAGCAATTGATTGTGAAGATTTTCGTACAATTAACCTTATAAACCATATCACTAAGCTTCTACTCAGAATCATAATGAGAAGAACCGAAAAGAAATAAAAATGGAAATTAGTGAAGAACAGTATGGATTTGTGGAAGGAAAGGGCACAAACAATGCAATTTATACATTACGGACACTAATAGAAAGGTCAATAGAGAAACAGAGAGACATATATTTGTGCTTCATAGATTATACTAAGGCATTTGATAAAGTAAAACATGATGAACTGATTAAAATGTTGGAAGATATCAACACTGATGGAACAGATTTAAGAATAATAAAGAATATTTACTGGAACCAAGTAGCAGCAATTAAAATGGGAAATAAAGAGGGTAGTTACGAACAGATAAAGCTAGGAGTACGACAAGGGTGTGTCTTGTCACCAGATCTTTTCTCCCTGTATAGCGAAGTAATAATGAGAGAGATCAAAGAGATGCCAGGAATACTAGTTGGAGGTTATAATATAAATAATATACGCTATGCAGATGACACAGTATTGGTGGCGGATAATTCAACAGACCTACAACAATTATTAGACGTAGTAGTAACAGAGAGTGCAAGGAAAGGACTCTCCTTGAATATAAGAAAACAGTAACAATGGTAATATCAAAGAAAATGGTGACACCAAAATGTGACATAGAAATAGAAGGGAAAATCCTTAACCAAGTTGATAATTTTAGATACCTAGGGGCATTTATAACATCAGATGGAAGATGTACAACAGAGATTAGGAGCAGAATAGGGCAGGCAAAAGCCGCATTTCAGAAAATGAAGAGTATCTTATGCAATAAGTCACTATCACTGAATGTAAGAAAGAGAGTGCTGAAATGCTATGTAGAACCAGTTTTGCTGTATGGCAGTGAATCTTGGAATGTAAATGAACAATTTAAGAAGAAATTAGAAGCAACAGAGATGTGGTTCCTGAGACGAATGTTGCGAATTCCTTGGACTGCCAGAGTAACTAACGACGACTGCCTGAAACAGGCTAACGAAACTAGAACATTATATACAATAATAAGACAGAGACAAACAGCTTTCCTCGGTCATGTGATGAGAAGAGAGGCATTGGAGAACATGGTAACAACTGGAAAGATCGAGGGGAAGAGGGGCAGAGGTAGACCAAGAGAAGTGATGCTGGATGGATTGAGACGGTGGCATGGAGGAATATCAGCAGCAGAGTTGATCCAGAAAACCAAAGACCGAGATCTATGAAGAGCCATGAACGCCTACGCCAGCCGGCAGCGGCACTTTGATGATGACTTCGTTTAGGGTAATGTGAAGAACTTCTCTGTCTTATGCCAGAGTATAGTTCTATAAAATATAGCTGTTACTATCTGATTACAGCCGTAGGCCTACACACCTAGAATGAGTCTGAGTCAGGTTGATATCACCTGGTATTATCTCTTTGACAGGTTCCACTGAAAATGACATGACCTACCACACTGAGAAGAAGCAAATGGCACTACTCTGGTGCAGAGCTAAATAACCTCAAGACTTTGAACTCTGTGTACTAGGAATTTCAGAATATTCCTGAGAAAAAGGAACCTACGAAATCAGTCATGATAAGAGAGACTGATAAATTAACGTATTTGAAAAGAAACAATGACTCATAACAAAATTTATTCTAAGAAAATATAAAAAGGGAAAGATTAGAACTCACTAACAGTTTCCCTACATACAAGAATAGTTCATTGACTGACCGGCAACAGTGCGTCGATCATATATATGTATATATTTGTTTGGACAGTGTTGGTGTTCGTTCAGCAATGGATTTTATTAACTACCTGAATTGTGGGCCTGTAGAATTCTAGGACTCAAATTAACCAAATCATTCAGTGGTGATCAGACTGTGCAAAAATTCCAGGATATTGGAATATGTCAAGAATCAGTCGGAGAGACACATCCTCGGGTGAGCTCATTCCAGTTCTGTGCTGTGGTGTATTTGAATGGCTGTAGCATGATGAGAAAAGTGATGCTGATCATATACTGAAGAGCCCTATCTCACCTACACGATACACCACTACACACACAGACTACACCACAGATTTATATACACATATACTACACCCACCTGACAGTTTTCTTCGTTAAATATTTTATTAATTGTTGGAGGAAAGCGTTGTGTGGGTATGTGCTGAAGGAGTGTGAAGAGGGGTATTAACTGGTAAAGAGAGAGAGAGATAGTGATCAACAGACTTAGGAAGAGGGGGTATGTAGACAAAAGTCCGGCAAAATACCAAAACTCAAGAAAAGGGAATTTAAAGAAGTGTGCTTGTTGAATTCCACTTTCCCCCCAGGGACAACAAGTGACAATACACGGAATTTTTCCTGTGTGCAGACTGAAACAGCAGCATTTATATGATACTGTTAAGATTATTAATAATGTATCTAATGTTCACAAAATTTTACATTTTGTTTATATTTCTTTGCCATTTTTCTTTTTCAGATAAGTATATATCGTATATTGAAAGCTGAATGTGAAAGTTCATTATCCTAGAATGCAAGGATATTGGTTGGAGCACAGAACTGAAATAGTGATACAGTAATGTGGACGGTTTTGCACATAGCAGTTTCAGAATGAATCCTGACTTGACAAATTCCACTTCACAAGTAAATGATCCATGTTCACTTGGGTCAGCCAGGTATAAATACTTGGCTGCCATTACCCAACAGCATCCAGACACGTTGGTTTCAACTGTCACACATGAGGGCACCAGCACTTCTTTTGCACCACACCCATACGTCAGTGCAGCACCACCGCTAGTCACTGCAGCACCACGCCCATATGTCAGTGCAGCACCACGCCCATATGTCACTGCAGCAGCACGACACTCATATGTAAGTGTGGCACCACCACCAATTGTCAGTACAGCACCACACCCTTATGTCAGTGCAGCACCATACACAAACGTTAGTGCACCACCACCACCATATATCAATGCAGCACCACTGCCATATGTCAGTGCAGCACTAGCATTTACCAGTGCACCACAAGTGCCCCTTGATTACAGTAAGGCTGCAGCTACGTCTCAGGCTCAGAGTACTGTTGCTAACAAGAACAGTATGTCTTCCAGTGCTGAAAGTAACCAACCATCATCATCTAGAAAACAAGCATTGGCAGTTAGGCCTGACTTTACCTTTGCTGACAGTTATGAAGGTGGCCGCAAACTGCAGAATGTGAATGTGTCATGGACCACTTCTAATGATAGCCACCAATTTACCCCTGTTATTAGTAAAATGCAGACATTGAGACCTGATGACTTCAGCACTAATTCTATCAGTGTTTCTGGTACAAAAGTTGTGTCTACTCAAGAATCTCAAATGTGTATTGGGTCGGTATTTAGTCTTGCGGACAGTCACAGTGAACATCAAACAGATCAGCATGAAACAGAAAATGAAGCCGGTCACGTTGCAATAGACAGTTATGCAAGTCGGCAGACTCGACTAGAACATCCTGTCTTACCTGTTCATCAGCAAAATGAGACTGTCTCAGCCGAGCAAGAACATGATACAGTTTCATTTCCGATTCATACCGCATTGTCCACAAAACAGAACCAGTATTCTGCATTTTGCTCAGCTCTGAATAGCCCAGTATGCTTGTCACCACTGGGTAGTAGTAGTAATAACATACATGAAACTAAAAAACTGTTGCACAAAATGACTACTAGTAAGAATAGCGTATCTGTAGAAGTTTCTTCACTTAAAGATGATTCTCAACTATTGTTAGCCTGTGGTGCTTCGATTCCTACATCTGCAGCACGTCAACGGTCTACTTCAGCGGTGACAAGCATCAAGGATGTACACTTACCAGTGAGTGAGAAGAATGGTAGCTTAATAACTGAGACTGAAAAGAAAAGCACAGATGTGCTCAGAGTTGAAGAAAAACCAACTTCATTGACCAAGCCTCAGGACAGCAGTTCCACTTCACAAATGCTTCCATTTACTTCCAAAGTCCAAGAACCTGAAATAGTTGATCTAGATTTAGAAGATATAGATGATTGCATGCTTGTGAAAGTAGACCTCAGCAGGCATCATTTCCCCTACGGTAGCAAAATTCATAATTCTGAAGTTGTGATCGATGACAGTGATAATGATGAAGATGTATTGACAAAAGAAACAGGCAGTTCATGTGGAGAAACTTCTAGTGGAAAGTGTGATGAGCAGAATAGTAGTGCTAGCTCAACTGTAGTCGTGGGTGGAAATGATCCTTGTGGAACTACTGGCTCTTTAAGCATGGAAGTAGAAGAAATAAACACTAAAGCCAGCAAAACTAATAGCGAACAGACATCTGAAAATCTAATTTCACAAACTGAAAATCCAGAATCTGAACTTATGGATCTGCATGTAGATGATGATGATGATGATGAATGTGATGATGCTCCACCAACAACAGTTGAATATGTATCATTAAAAGTGTTAACACCATCACAGCCAGATAAAAATGTGTCCACTCCAGTTATACAGTCAATGGATTTGCAGGTAGATGATGATGATGATGAATTTGATGATGCTGAACCAACAACAGGTGAATATGCATCATTAGAAGTGTTAACACCATCACAGCCAGATAAAAATGTATCCACTCCAGTTATACAGTCAATGGATTTGCAGGTAGATGATGATGAATGTGATGATGCTCCACCAACAACAGTTGAGTATGCGTCATTAAAAGTGTTAACATCATCACAGCCAGATAAAAATGTATCCACTCCAGTTATACAGTCAATGGATTTGCAGGTAGATGATGATGAATGTGATGATGCTCCACCAACAACAGTTGAGTATGCGTCATTAAAAGTGTTAACATCATCACAGCCAGATAAAAATGTATCCACTCCAGTTATACAGTCAATGGATATGCAAGTAGATGATGATGATGATGAATGGGATGATGCTCCACCAACAACAGTTGAATATGCATCATTAAAAGTGTTAACACCATCACAGCCAGATAAAAATATATCAACTCCAGTTATACAGTCAATGTTTTCTTCCAGCTCACTTCTAAGTAGCACTTCAGATATCCCAGTCTTAAAAGAAAACTATTGCAATCCTTGTTTGGAACCTGCTGTTCAGGGCCAGGTGATTGAGAATACGATGAGGCCTTCAGAAGTTCCATTCTCTTACTCACCTGAGGATGTCAGAAAAGGTCAGGTTTCACAGGTGATTGATTCATCAAAAGTAGCTCCTACTGTACCCAGACATGAGTCACACCATTTGCAGTTAAATAGTGTGACTGAAACATTAACCAACTCCAATCATTCACGTAAGGCCTCACCTAAGGCAACAGCAATAAAAAGCACCACACCTAGACCTAAAGGGAAGTCAATAAAAAGTACCACACCAAGACCTAAAGAAAAATCAGCAAAAAGCCTCACACTTAAAATTAAAATACCTTCTGCTGCCAGAATACAGAAGAAATCACAATCCAATAGTGGCATTAATTCTAAAGCTGTTGAATCAACTCTGACATCAACTGAAACAGACAGCTCTCTTATGTGCAGACTTTGTTTCATGGTTTTCTCATCACGAATAGAACTAGTTACTCATACGTGGTGTTGCCACAGAAGTTCACAGTTTGTAGAAAATAATCTGAAATGTGACGAGTGTGGAAAGGGCTTTGCATATAAATCCTTGCTGAAATTGCACAAGAAAGTTAAGTGCACCAGTTCTAACATGAATGATGTGGATCCTGGTACTGTGACGGTTTCCTTAGATTCTATATTGCACACTCTAGTAAAGCAGAACAGTGCAACAGTTGATATTAGCAATTCCACACATGTAGATGTCTCAAGAGTTTCGAACAGTTTTCCTGAGAGAAATGAAGTTGTCAGCAACTATTCAACTGGTGTGGTGACTGAAGCAGCAACTGGCAAACATCCAGTCTTTGCTACTGGTGACAAGCCCATGTCTGAAGAGTTAATGCAAGAGGATATTAAGCCAGTCATTACTTCCACTGGTGAAATACTGCAGAGATCTGATGGGCCAGACCAAGTATTGGCTGGTGGACATCCAAGTGTCATTGATAGTCATAAATGTACTACTTGTCAGATGATGTTTTTAAATAGTTTTCAACTCTCACTGCATCAGCAATTTTCAGAAGGCTGTAAGGTGGCAAGGAATGATTGTGTGCGGTGTTTTGTTTGTTCAAAATCATTCACATCAAATATTATAAGATATTTGCATGTGCTGAACAATCCAGAATGTAAAGAGAAAATTGATAGATACTGCATCAGGTGCTCACATTTATTTAACAACCTTGCAGACAAGCAGGCTCACATACACATGTTTAATGCTTGTCGGATTTATGAAGAATGCATCATAAAGGACGTTGTGAAGGACTCCCTTGCAAAGAATATGGGTCATGTTGAGCAGAATGTAAAAGAGCCAGGAAACCAGCTTCCTCCGGTTTTAACTGCTTGTGAAATCTCACAGCCAGATAAAAGTCCTGCACTGGCACAAGAAAATAACAACAGCACGCAGTTAACAGACTCATCTGCACCAAACTCGGTGTTGTGTCAAGTGTCATTGCCTAAGAGTGGCACTCTTAAGCAACATTCCCAGATAAACCCAGTTAGCAAAAGTCACACTGAAAAACCTAAAGGAGGAGAAGCCATGAAACAAAAACCATGTGTTAAAGCAAAGCCTAGCGGTGCGTGCCCAGCATGCAAAAAGAAGTTTGCAACAGGTGCGATGTTGATCCTTCATTTTAATGAAAGTCCTAAATGTAGAATGAAAATTTGCTCTCCATCAAAAGTTGCCAAAAAGATATCTGCATCAGAAGTTGCCAAAAAGATATCTGCATCAGAAGTTGCCAAAAAGATATCTGCATCAGATAGAATAAATGTACTGAAGCCTGGTGCCACACTTAAGTCTCCAGGAAGGGCATCTATGGGTAATGTCATAAAATGCAGTTCTACAGCTGTTACTGCTTCCAGGAATGTCTTTTGTGACATCTCAAGCGCTGACAGATTACTAACATGCAAGGTCTGTGGTGGAGAGTTTATTTCTAATAATGAATTGACTCGTCACACTGAACAGAAATGTAGAAAGCTGCACGATACAAAGGCTGTACCACACTTAAAGAATCTCAGAATTATCCTTAGTCGTGTGTCGGTGATGTGTCAGGTGTGCCACTTACCTTTTGCTGATGACGCCAGACTGGCTAAGCACCTTCACCTAAACCAGCCTTGCCAGAAATGGACATCAGAAAGAGTACGGAGAGTTCTGAAATTGAAGAAGTCACATCTAGACATTGATACACTTAAGAGAGATGGGAAGAAGAGATCTTGTGAAATTGTAACAGGCATTAGCAATGTTACCAGCAATATTTCAATGGCATCAACATTGGCAGAGCAGGTGCCAGCAATGGACAATGTAATTAATGAGAAAATGGCTGAGGGTAATGATGGACACATCTCAAGCAATTCCAAAAAACAGTCTGTTTGTGATCAAGGAAATGCAAATGATGAAAGTAAAGGAGATGTAGATGATAATGACAACGATGAATTAATAAGCAGTTTGTCATCCTCAGATGAAGGAAGTAACATGGAAGAAAGTGGCAGTAGTAGTGAGGAGGAAAACAGAGATTATGCATGTAAGCAGTGTTGCAAAATATACGACTCTAAATCTCAACTCCTCAAGCACAACAAATCACACCACCATTCAGCGCACAGCAAAAGGACACACTGTAAAGTCTGCACACGGAAGTTTCATGATTTAACGGGCTTGCAGGCCCATCTGTTGCAGTTCAAATTTTGCTTCATACCTTTGACCCGACCACTTTGGGAGCGAAAACAAGACCCCCAGATCTGCAGTATGTGTAAGAAGGTTCTTGGTAGCCCAAAAGATTTGCGAAAACATTGCTTCAAGAAAATGGCTTGTCGTTTGCGCTACGTTAATTTGGTGGTGAAAAATGTGAAAGAGAAAGATCATGCTAGTGTCCTGCCTGCTGCTGAAGCAGGGAAACCAGTTTTGAAAACAACGAAAGAGAAAGAAAATACCAAAGTAGTATCTGCCGCTGAAGCTGAGATACCAGTTTTGAAAACAGCAAAAGAGAAAGATAATGCTAAATTAGTACCTGCTGCTGAAGCTGAGATACCAGTTTTGAAAACAGCAAAAGAGAAAGATAATGCTAAATTAGTACCTGCTGCTGAAGCAATAGTACCAGCCGCTGAAGCAGTGTTACCAGTGTCAAAAACAGGAAAAGAGAATTGTGAAAGTCAGAGTGCGAATGAGGTTTCGTCTTCAGTTCAAGATTACTGCAATCCTGTAGAAGTTGATTCAAGCAACTCTGATATGGACATTGAAGATGGAACCAGCTGCATTAAAATCTCGCATGTTGTATCAAAACCATTAGTAGAATGTTTAAATTGCAGAGGGTATTTTGATGACTTTCAAGAGCATCTGTTGAAACAACAATCATGTCTCGATTTCTTTGGCATCCACACAAATAAGTGTCCCGTCCCATTGCCTTTTTGCTATCAATGTAAGACACACTTTGATGATATAGGCTTGTTACAACTTCATGCCTGTAAGGGTTTTGTAGCCTACACGCAAGTTTGCCAAACATGTGGTCTGAAATTTACAAGTGCACACAATTTACATGCCCATTTTCAGCAGAGTTTAACATGCAATGAGACTAATTTATCATCAACACAGAAGACTAATCATGATAGTGGCCGCACATTTGTAGACTCTTCTGCAAAAAACCAGCAGAGTGGAATGTTAGCTTCGTCATCTGCAGCTAGAGATATGCCTACATCTTCAGGTGAACAGTTTTTTCATTGCTTAATTTGTGTTGCCAGATTTGCCACCTTGCGTTTATTGATGGAGCATAGTTATCAGCATGTTGAAGAAACACCCATCTCATGTGACAGATGTGGTATCACGTTTCTTCATTACAACCAGTTTGTATCCCACCAAGCTTTTCACATTAGAATGGATAAAGAAGCCAACATGTTGGTGGAAAGACCACAGCTTTCAACATTTGGGGCTTCAACCAGTACATATAAAAACGTGAAAGCCCATGTTGGTTCTACCTATACAGATAAAGACACAAGAGTCCAAAATAGTGAGACAATGACAAACATTGGTTCAGCTTGCATTTTCTGTCACCAAGAGTTTGGAAGTTGGAAAACAAAGTTAACCCATCTCAATAGCGATCGTGCTTGCTTGGCAATGATGAAATACAGCATTGAAAACAATCTCTTTGTTTGTGAAAAAGCAGGCACTGGACCCTTTGATAGAAGAGTTACCAATTTAAACCACTGTGAGTTCTGCAATCAGAGCGTTCCTTATAAATTTTATCACTTTCTTACTTCAGCATGTTTTTGGAGATTGGAGTCGGCCATTTTAAAATACAGATCCAGTCCACACCCACATCAGCCTCGTGTGCCATATCAATAAGCGAGGGCCGTCATGTTTCGCCATCTCACATGATCGCCAGAGTCGCAGATCAGCTCTGTTTTCTTGTCTTGACCATACCACATGGCCAAGCCATCTAGGTATTTACTTCTCTGCCTTCCCCTTGTTTTTTACCCCTCAATCTTGCCAGTTGTCACCGAGTTCTCCAATTCATTTCTTCTCATAACATCCTAAAAATTTGACTGTCTATGTCTAATTGCTCTAATCAGTCTATGATCTTCATTTGTTTCCTGTAGGACTTGATCATTGGTTTTTCTGTCTGTCCATGGCATTCTTTGCATTCTTTTCAGAAACCACATTTCCACAGCCATTAGATGTTTTTCAGCTTGTCTGCTTATTGTCCACGCTTCACATCCATACAAGTACAGTACTCTTTTTCTTGTTGCAAGTGACCTCTTTTTATTGGTTAGTGTCATGGCACACCCATTGGCTGGTTACTTAGATCTGATAACGATGTGCAGAGGATGGAATTCTAGCAGGTGTATGTTGCTTTTGAAATATCCTCTTTCAATTTGCTCGCACACAAAACTGTTGCACTGAAGTTCTTTAATTATTGGACACAACGCATAGCTGCAGCTGACATTCCACTATGATGCACAACCAATACATACTTCCCGGACAGCCATGTCCCACTCACTTACGTTGAGGGCGCTCATTCACTGTTCACTGTAGGCAGTAAGCATGGTGGGGTCTCTCTCTCTCTCTCTCTCTCTCTCTCTCTCTCTCTCTCTCTCTCTCTCTCTCTCTCTCTCTCTCTCTCTCTCTCTCTCTCTCTCTCTCTCCCTCCCTTTTTTTTATGTCAGTGTGTTCGCATGTGATTCTTGAAAATACTGCCGTAGTTAACGCTTTCAATAATTGTGTTTTTGCGTGAGCAAAACTTATGGACTCTTTCTGTTTTCTGAAAATTACCTCTTCCCCCACACACACACAGACATATACACATGCATACACACACTCTCTCTTAGATTAAATGTGAATATTAACATTTACAAGTTTGATTGGACTAGATTCTGTGTCTAGTGAGGTTCTAAGTCACTCGTGGTTGTTTCATTGTTCAACATTTTCACTCGTGTGGAACAAATTATGGACATGACATTTACATAGAATGAGTTAAGCATGGACACATTAATGAATACTTTTAGACATGATTTCCACACTCATCACTGAGCCATCATGTATATAAGCCTCCATTATTTTCAGAGCTTATGTTTAACAATTATGAGTCATACATTTCCAATGTAAACAACTCATACATATCCTTATAACCTCATGTCTCGCATGAGCACCCTGTCACCCTTCCACAGGTCAACCAAACTCTGGGTGAAGGTATGTGTCTTGCTTGTTCATTTGGCGAACATTCATTTTGTTTTATTTTTCTAACTGATGTATTTTTATGCTTGATACATAAAGTGAATGATACTGTGACTGTATTTGCCTGTATATGTCTCAGGAACTCTTCCTTACTGACTGTTGTATACTCTTATTATATGAATAGATTATTGATCATCATTGATATTGATAAACAATCTACAATGGATTACCTTTTTTTTTCAACTTGCTTATAGTTTTAATAGATTTATTTTATTCAATTTTAAATGTTATGTCCAATAAAAATGTTTCAATTTATGGTGTGTGCTTGTTTATTTCTTGTTTCCTAACAAATGATATCCGTTTTAGGTGTCCAGTGTATGTTTTCTTTAGACTGTCAGATATGATTCGCTTATTATAACATGTGCAATGGTGTATGTGTCTTATATGTTTTTAATGTACAGTTGTATATCTGTGTCTGTAAACATTATACTACCATATTAAACAATCATTATCTTAAGCATGCAAGAGGTAGACAACGATACAAGTGACTGTAAACATTATACACTGTAGTAGCATATTAAACAATCATTAAGCGTGCAAGAGGTAGACAACGATACAAGTAGGGAGATAATATCAAGAGATGGACGGACATCAGCTCGACAGGATCATTCACGGCGAGAGACAGTGTTAGAGATCCATTGCAGCCAACCTTCATTGTGGAGACGGCACCTGATTGATGATGATCTTAACTGAAATAATAACTGTGAAGCAAAGTTATCACACTATAAATATCTACAATCAAATATTTAACGTGTGAATAAATTTTGTGCAATTGTTTAAAATCTTGTTAAGAGTGTCCAGTCAATATGCAATCAATGACAGTATTAATTGAAACCATTATTTGTAGTCATTGATCTTGCTTGTGTTATCCGAGTCTTTGTTATGGTTTTTTTTTTTTTTTTTTTACGATAACATTTTGTTGGAGACTTGCTTTCTGAATTACGATCACCTTCTTTTACAGACAACAGGTGTATTCTTGAAGTCAAAACCTTTTAACAAAAACAAAATCTGATTTTATGATGTTGAAGTTGCAACATTAAATGTGAGTTCCACTGCTGTTGTGTGATATTATGGTTCTCTGTTTCTCTATTGTTAGTTTTTGTTTACTACGTGTGTTAATTATTGTCCTTTCCAGATATATGAGAAATAGTAAAGTCAAAATCTTGAAGTAGCTGAGACCATCTGTGGATTCTATAATTTTCAGGGTATCCTTCTGTAAAGGTTTTCAATGGTTTCTTGCCGGACAGTACAAGAAACTTTCTACCTAATAAATATTTAGAGAATTTGGTCATCCCTTCAACTAATGAAAGAGCTACTAGTTTGGTCACTGCATATGTTGTGTGTGTTATTTTTCTGTAGGAATAGAGTACTGGGTGTAGTTTACTGCTACTATATTGTAATAGTATCAAAGATGATCCGTAGGAGCTTGTGCCTGTCTTTACTATGACATACTTCATAACATCAAGTAGTTTACGAATTGGCGGTGTACTGACTAGCAACATTCCCTGGGGTGAGGGGAACTGCTACCACGCTTGAACTACTGGATGTCCTCAGACTGGGAAATAGGTGACTTCAATCTACGATACCCCACCAGCCTCTGGATACCTATCTCTCTTTCACTCAACCACTGGATGTGACCCTATTTCACTTTGTCCTGAATGCATGACTCAACTCTGGTATATATCTATGGCAACAAATGAGGATGAGATAGACCTAGTGGCTGCTAGGAATGTCCAGACAAAGAAGCACCAGAGTAGCCTCAGGAGTAGGTGTCATCATTGGAAAGGCCCAGTGCAGTATGCCACAAGTCGTCGGTAACACCTCGCCCGGTAACACCTCGCCGCATGTATCCAGTCCTCCAGTCAAGATCTAGTCTTCTCCGGAAGGGTGGAGGGTGTACGTTCCGATGAAACTACCTGGAACCGCTTTTCTGGGACTACGTTGAAGTTCGGCCCACACTTTCAGCATAAGTCCTAATGTCTCTAGTGTGGCCGGGTAGATAAGTGACACTCCGTCGCTCTCTGTCAATTAGTATAGTAGAGTGTGGAAGCACCCATTCAGTCGCTGCTGAGAAAACTCTAGTGGTTCTGCACTCTGGCAGAATCATGAGCCCAAGTGGCCTGAAAAAAATGGCTGATGGTAGATTGCCCTCTCTGGTGATAGTTTAGTCTCAGGTCTTCACCTGGATGACAAGCACTCCACATAGATACTTGCCGTAAGTAAAGTTGACAAACATACAAAGTGGCCATGTTGAACTCCCTTGGTAAAGATGTTGAAAAAATGGTAGGTGGCCCCGTAATCTGACGTAGTAGACACTCTGACGTAGGTACACCCTGAGATTAGTTGCGGTGTCCCCAGACTGCTGACCACATACTTGCTTGGGTCCCAATCACTGGACCCATCACCAGTAGTTCAACCTCTCAATCCAGAAGGCAGAATCTGTGGAGGACAACACTCGGTGAAAGCCTCATGTATCAAGCTTCCATAAGCAAGTACACTCTCAACCCCTCTCAGCATTGTGAACTCTTCACATAAGATTCCCGTCTCCCTCATGCGCTGCTGTTCGATGCCGGGGCTTAACTGGGTCTAGAATCTGTCAGGCCGCTCTCATAACTGTGTCATCTTGCCTGGACTGGAGTATAGCTGGGCCAAGGTTGTCTGCCCCCCCGTTCCAGAGATGTCGTCCTACCCTGGAAGACTTCTACATGACATATAGGGTTAGTGAATCATTAGTAATAATAGGCAGAATGGCCCTCAAGTAGGTCTGGTGGTTGTGCATCTGAACCCCCTCCTGGTTCTATCCAATCTCCCTGGTTCACTTCCCTGTTACCAGCCAGTGGTTATGTAGTACTGTGCCGCAGGTACCATATTTTCAAATCCTATGTTATATATCTGCTATACTCTCCAGGTAGCAGATAGCCACACCCCATTCTCTCCTCCCTCGACAAGGGCAGGAGCATTAAGAATGGTGTCACTGTTTTTCGAGAACAGCCCTGTCCCTCCGATTGATTGTCCCACATTGCCCTCCTCTCTGGAATCTGCTATATATTAAGCTGGCATTCTGTTAACAGTTAAGGTATACAGATATGAGGAAAGCCAAGAAGAAAAGCCAGTGGTCGCCCCACCATGTCACAACGACCTTCGACTCAAATCACAACCATGGAAAGACATCCGATACTTCTGCCGATCCTTGCACTTTAATCATCTCGGTGGGCCGCGTCGTTAGATACCTGACACGCCCTAGTATAGACTACTTCCTACTCGATTTCCTTCCGTCCCCCCCCCCCCCCCCCCCCTTCTGGACCATCGTTCCGCCACGCCGGCTCCCACTACTTTCGATTTCAGGAAGCTGGGCCGTGTGTGAACTCAAATTAACAGGTTCGGTGTCCTAAATTAATTTAACCCAACCTAACGTGGCTGCAAAGGAGCCCTGCGCCACTAGGAGACTAAATATCTCTGCGTCACACTACCAGTAATCACTCAGCTCCAAACAGTTGACTCCAGGCCCACACAATGTTATCAGTTCACATTTGACCTACTTTCCCGCTCAACGATGGTTACACGGCTGCCTAACTCTGCCGCGGTCGCCGACTACCGACACAATGATAATTAACTAAATTACTCAACATACCTTCGTATTGTAACACAATTTGCATGCTGGAGACGATGTCGAGGTTCTTCAAAGCCCTTGAAGACATATTCATCACATCATTCATGAAATGCACAATTACACTCGGACACTGTGCCTCTTGGACACACTCAGCTCAACTTAAGGCTATGTCTGGTGGCTCTACGAACAGCCCATGCGTGAGACACATGAGCAGTCGGTTTACCTTAGCTCTGCTCACCAGGTAATGTTTTCGAACCGCCTGGATTAGTCAAACCAAAGGCGATCATTTCAGAGGGGACCTGGTCGGGTATTCTCGGGTTGTTTCCCCTAGACCACAAGGCCGACAGAAGGCTTTTGTGACACAGGCCCTCTCTTAAGAGAGTTGACCAGGTCGACTTATCTGCCGGAGGTTCGGTCCGAGTGGTCTCCGCCTCTTCATCCGGGACCGGATGTCTTGACAGAAAGTCAGCCCCAACATTCTCCTTCCCAGGAATGTATTTAACTGTAAAGTTGTAGGGCTGTAGCAACAACGACCATCGAAGCATGCGCGCATTGAGCTTTTGGGAGGTGGCCAGAAACATCAAAGGTTGATGATCTGACTGTACATGAAATAGTACCCCATACAAATAAGGCTGAAATTTTTGCATATGGCCCATACAATTGACAAACATTCCCAATCCACAGTTGAATAATTCCTTACAGCTGGCATAAGTTTACAACTCGTTTACGCTACGGGTTGCAAAATCGACGTATCCTCCCCCTGCAACAAAGTTGCCCTGGTTCCAACATTACTCGCATCTGTCCTTAACACAAAGGGTTTGGATAGGTCGGGGAGCTGCAGGACCAGTTTGTTTACCAAGGCCTCTTTCAACTGACTATAGGCACCCTCGTACTCGGGCGTCCATACAATCTGATCTGGGGATCCCTTCTTCAGGGTTTCCGTCAATGGAACCCCCAGTTCATTGAAATGCTCGATGAATTTTTGGTAAAACCCGCACAAGAGGATGAATCTCACGTCCATTTTGGCCTTGGAGCCAACCTGACCTTTTCTAGGTTCTTCTCCGGGACAATCTGACCAGAGTGATTGTGTGACCTATAAATTCAAGTGTCTAGTATCCTGCCATGCACTTAACCGGGCTAGCAGTTAGCTCTACCTCCTGGAGCCTAGTAATGACCCTATCTAAGGATGTCAAGTGGTCCTCTAAGTTCTTGCTGGCGATCAGTATATTCGTGAACGAAATAATGGATAGATCCCTTAAGGGATCTAGCAAGGCCCTCATCATGCATGTGAACTCGCTGGGCGCATTGCTGAGTCCAAAAGGCATGACCTTGAAATCATAATGCCCATTGTGGGTACTGAAGGCCAGGAGGGGTCTCACTTCTGGTTTCACCGGAATCTGGTAGTACCCTCGACTCAGATCCACTTTCAAAAAGTACTTGGTGTTGTGAAGCCTAGCGAATAACTGTTGGATTGGGTAGGGGCTCTACCTGAAATTTGATATGACTGTTCAGGAGCCTATAATCTATACATAAGCGGTGTTCCTCTCTCGACTTACGTAGCAATACCACCCCCACATTATATGGGGATGTGGATGGCGTAATCATGTCATCATCCAGCAACTTCTGTGTTTTTTCCACCAGGGCCCTCTCTTTAGAGAATGGCACTGGGTAAACCATCTGGTGGATAGGATCTTGGGTAGTAAAGGTCATGTTGAACTCGACTAACCCTGTCCGCCCAGGCTTATCGGTCAGTATCTGCTGATGGGACTCTAGGACGTAGGCTATCTTTTCCCTGTCCCGGGGATCAAGATCAGGGTTCACCTGCACATCTTGTGCAGGAGTGGGTATTCCATCCCCTCATCGGGTCCCGTTTAAGTCTCTGTGGTGACTGCCATCACCATGAGGTGGGGAGACTCCTCACCAATCCTCTCCTCATATTTCCGAAGGAGATTGATATGGAAAATCTTCAGCTTTCCTCGGATCCGGATTTCATAGTTGGTCCTGGACACTACACTTACCAACGGGAAAAGGTCCCTGCCATCCTATCTCCAGTTTATTGTTTCCTGTCAGGAGCAACAATAAGACTTTGTCTCCCACCCCAAGAGCTCTCTCTTTAGACTTTCGGTTATAGTATGCTGCAAGTCGTTTACGGGCCTTTCTTAAGTTCTGGGTCGCTAAAGCCCATCTCGTGTGAAGCTTTTCCTTAAGCTCCTCCACGTATTTGTAGGAGGATATCACTTCCTCGGATGTTCCCTTCTCTGTCCAACTCAGCATTGCCTCCAATGGACCCTTTATCGGCCGCGCAAACAGCAGGGTAGCTAGTGGCAGTCTTGTCGATCCATGTGGCACTTCCAGATAGACGAACAGTGCCGCAGGAATATATTCATTCCACCTATCAGGTTTCTCTTGGGCAAGTTTCCGGAGCATCATCATCGTTTTGTTGAATCTCTCCACTTGCCCCTTCGCTTAAGGGTGGTATGGGCTGGTGTTAATGTGGTTGGTGTGAATTATCCAGAAGACATCTTCCAGTAATTTCTCACAAAACTGCCCCATTGTCCATAGGATCTGATTGGGAAATCCCAATCTTGTAAAGGCCTTCATGAGTGCATCGGCCACTCTCTTAGAGTCTATCGTGGCCAACAGTATGGCCTCACCCCACATTGAACAGCAGTCCACCATCGTGGGGAGGTACATGTTCCTCTTCCTAGTCTGGGGAAGAGGACCCACGATATCGATGGCCACTCTCTCAAACGGAGAGTTAATTACAGGCATTTTGCCCAAGACCACTGTCCTGTATTTCAGTGCCACCCTCTGGCACTCTGGGCAATACTTCACATACCGATGCACATCACCGGTCACTCCTGGCCAGCAATAGTGGCAGGAAATCCGTTGAAGCATCGCTCCAACACCCATATGCCTGCTAAACGATATGGTGTGCCCAATATGGAGGATTTGGGGATGGTAGTCCTTCAGGATCACAAACTGCCCATGCAGTTTGTCTCTACTTCCGGCTCTCCGTTATAGCAGCCGCTTCTTCATATAGTACTGACTCCTTTTGGGTGGATCAGTACTTCTCTACAGCTTCTTGTAGCAAGGACGCAAAGTCTCGTTCTCACCCTCAGCATTGCGCAGTTCCTCTAGCAAGGGGTTAGAGAGTATTGCATCTGCCTCTCTCTTTCCCTGTTGGGACCGTGTCTGTGGCACCTATGTGCATGGATTCTTTGGGCATCTCTAGGAACACCTATCTGAACCCCAGTATTATGGAAAGATGGGGTCGAGTAACACGGCCGCTAGAATAATGCCCGTGAATACCTTGACCGGATCTCCATTTTGGCGATCGGCAAAGTCATGATTACAGCACTCTGCGTCGTCAGCTGTATCTCGATATTCTCCCCTGTAAGTTGTTCTGGACTGACCAAACGCGTCAATTACGGCCTCAAATTGTAGGCCAGTGTCATATAAACATTCCACTTGTTGACCGTTCACCTTGATCAACTCGACCACAGAACGGACCGCCATTGACCTAGTTATCTGGTCATCCGGGCGAACCGGACCGGGCACATGGTGTGATCGAACCCCATTTACCTATATGGTTGATTCCAAAGGAGAGTTGTGCTATGGAGAGTTCATGTATGAGTCTATGAAGGGTATTCAATTTAACGAAAGTCGGGTGGATATGGAAAAAGGGACGTGATAGATAGTGGTAATAGATTATCTAATATGACAGATGATAGGGTGACTAAGCTACTAACGGTGGTCATCACTGCAACCTCAGCGTCATGTATATAGGGAGACAAGCAAGTGTATCGGATCGAGATAGTCTTACAAGACCCAGGAGAGGTGGTGGTAAACAGTATTTAGTCAAGTGGGTCGGCTATCCCAAACCATTCAAAAGTTGGATCTCAGACCTAACCAGAACCCCGGGAAGGTTAACCCGGTCAACAAATGCCCGCAGAAGTCGGATGTGTCGGCCTAACGGCACAAGAACACAGCTTTGCTGTAAACAGGCACAACGCAATCACGTCTGGGAAAAAAAACTCAGGATGAACGCTGAAGAAGAAGAAGAAGAAGATCTAACCAAATACTAATGGAAGAAACCAACGTGGAAACTCACAAGATAACCCAGAAGTGCATGTTTGGTCGGCGAGTGCTGCAACTAGAGATTGTCTTCTTCTGTCAACTGATCGTTATATACACCGTCATTGGCGTATCACTAGTCAATCTGTCTCGAGACAGCATCGACGCAGCTGAGGGTAACTGTCTTCTAAGCAGCTGTCTGGGTTGCATGCTACCAAACCCTAAAATATGAGTTTACGTGATATTACCGAGCAATGTTTAGTCGACGATGTTTCCAAAGAACACTCCAGGTCACTATTTCGTCAAGTTACCGCAGACTATTGAGGTGAGTCAACATTACGAAGTCTGGCTGGCCGAAATTCAATTTCTCAACTACTACTGCAATGTGCTAGAGAATGAAGTGTGGCTAAGATACATCCCACCCAACGGCAGAGTAATAAGAAAGGCCTGTCCCCCAGGCCTATACACCTCACCAGACGAGTTTATAGCTGCCCTGAATCGACTAATGACAGATCGGAAGGTGGACGACCAGCTCTGTGTTTTATTTCAGTTCGACAATGCCTCAATGAAGTCGTGAAAATACTCACTGTTACATTTAGTGAGAAGGTTGCAAGAGCTGTTAGATATAATTGAAGGTGAAGGTATAGGCCCGAATAACGACCAATAGAATGTCTATTGCGATCTCATAGCGGCGAGACCAGTCGGAGACGCCATGGTCCCACTACTAAGGACGCTTCCAATCATGAATAAGCTCTCAACCTCAGTGTTTCGCACCTACGACGAACCTCACTATGTACCGCTGAGTCATTACTCCTTTGACACAGTGGAAATACTTTTATCCACCGATACGGGCACAAAGATCTCATTAACTACCGGGACTGACGTTAGATTTTCGAGCTCGGAAGAGATCAGACCTAGAATAATGGTGAAATACGTGACGTTACGTCGAAATCTCAGACTATACAAAGACTTTTACTGTAACCAAGCTGGAAATGACATGTTTGTAGGTGGTCGGAGCCAGAGAGGTCGTGGTATCGGCAGTTTCTACAGTGGGCTCATTTGCATGATTCTACCCTGGCTAAAGACTGGTGGTAAGGCCTTACTTAGGGAAGGTGTCAGTACGAGTATGCGAGTGGCCCAATATGCTTTGGCTGGTAGGAATGTTGGGGTGTAGCGAAACGCCAGTGGCTCATGTCCTCAAACCTTCTTTGATTTTGGGGAAACAGGGGGAAACGGCTTTCGGAAGCTCTCAGTTCTCTTGTTCGCTCAATCTCCATGAAAAATAGTTCTTTGGGTTACCTTCATAACACAATCTTTACATGGAGCGAGTAAATATATGTTTGGATCTTGCGGGTAAACCCGATGAAGCGCCTTGCGCCAAATGTGCACTGGTGCGGCTTCTGGAGGATTCATGTCCGTTTCTACTGATGGCCATCCACGGCCGAATGTCAAGAGTTCAAGTTAAAGATTGAGACATTTAAAAGGTCTAATTCTGGTGGAAGGAAAAGGTAAACTTGGGTTTTCTTTGGTCCAGGCAAAACTTGGCCTATAAATATCTATTGTCTTAACGACTGAAACGAACTGGCGAAAAGCCGGTTATGCCCATATTGGGAGTGGGTTGACCGTTGGCAATCTGACTAGGCGTCTTGTTCTTGGCATAGCAGGGGGAGTGAATCTGAACAATATATCTCCCCAGAGGATTTCATTTGTTCTTGGCGGCAGATGAGCTGTTGCTATCTTTCTTCCTACGGCTTACCGTTACTTAGTAACATCTCTCTTTTAAATATAAGCACATTAGATAGCTACGGTGTGCTCCTTGGGAATGGGGTCCACCAATCTATGATCTATCTTCTGGAGCCGGAAGAGGCTATCCACAGTGCTATCTCTTTTGTCTTTTACTCGATAGGATGATGTCGGGAAGATAATGGGCTTCTCTATCTCACTGAGAGAACCTGAACTTATCTACCCTATGGCTTGTACAGGGCAATGCCGGTACATTGGGGCGACAGCTCAGTCGAGAGCGGCGGCCGGGAGGGGTAGTATCTTCTTTGAATGGGGAACTACACGGTGTGCCATATAACCCCAATACTGTAATATATTTACTTAACGGGGAGAAGGACACAGGTTACGGGGCGCACCACACCACAAGATCTTGGTTGTGAGAAAGGCATGGTTTGCAAGTGAGAGGAAAGCAGGGAAATGAATGTGCCCAATAATAATAAAGGCAGGTATGAGTGAGGAGAGTGATTCGTGTATGTAACAGGGTGCATAGTGTAGCCGACCGGACGTCTACAGAGTGGAGGTCTAAGCAAGCCAGGACGTAGCCAATCCAGGGGCTACCTGACATGTCCGACGCATTCAAGCAAGCCACTGATAAACTGGTGTTGGTAGGCCGAAATGCATACCTAATATGTGGTGCTTGAGTCAGCTTGATCCCTCACTCGAATGTTTGTTCTTTCCAGGGTCCTTCTTCTTTTGAAAGTATGAACAGAGCTGAAGGTCTCGACAGGGCTCTACGCAGAAAGCAGGTTATGACTATGCCATGGCAAGGTTTGGGCCATGCCTGTTTTAAGAATATGATCTCTACAAGATAGAGCCACTGCTGACCTTGAAAGAATGACCATCAGCTGTACTGACACATCACCAGTCATCTCGATACGTTTGGATTGAGTCCTTTTGTATTATTGGCTGGACCCCGCAAATCACTCAGACACACCCATTATTATATGAGAACTATTCTCCAGGACATTATTTCCTACCTGACATTATGACAGGTGATTACATGGCACTTCCCTAGAACATTTGTTTACTAAAAAGACTGTGGTCCATGGAAACCTGGAAGTTTGGTCTACAGAAGGCTGTTGTACCTACAACCAGTTACCTGGAAGGAAGGAGATTCTTGCACACTCGGTGAGCTGTGTGTGGACGGATTGGACAGTGTATGAGGCTGGGTCTGTGAATCTGGCTACCTGAGGCTCTGTGCCTGAACTTTATCAGTGTTGTGTCTGTTTAGAACTATCTGTGTTAACTGCCTTGATGTTTTCCTGTGCTGTCCTTTATTGATTTAATAAATCAAGTTTTAGTTTATTCCAATGATCACTGTGTTATATATATATGGATCAGCCAGAAGAACATTACAGGAAATAGGTCCTTAGGTCGAAAGAAAGAGTGACAGTGAGTCCGGGGAAAACGGAGGAGGGTGGGCAGGTAAAAACCTATCCCAGCCAGGGCTATATAGAAGATTATTTAAACATTGTGACAGGGCTATTTGGGACCCTCCACGTAGCTTGTTACATGGGGAATCCTTCAAATAACACGCCAAGCAAGCTGGTCACCGTCTACTGCAAGGAGCTGTCAACCATGTTAGCCAATCGGGTAGCGGTATTAGAAGAAAGAGATAGCCAGCGCCAACCGATGAGCCCAGTATAAAACTGACGCCCGCGCCTTGTTTTCACAAGAAGAAGTATTTGGATATATTTGCAAAATGTCTTTGATATACACCCAGAGCCATTACAAGTCGTCGCCTACACCGAGCACAACAGGATAATTGAAATCTCTAAGACCAGTCAAGTGTTAACAGATTGCATCTCATAATGATGATTACCAGAATACTACTGATACGTATAATCGTTGGCTGCAGTAATCCCAGTAAGATGTTTGATGTGACCAAGATGTGAGATGAGACCCAGATGCGTGATCAACCCCAGATGTATACCCGACAACCAGAGTCTACCAAGCTCAGATGACAACCCACGTTACCAAGACCCATTCAATGATGTTTATAACTTTGTGAAAATAAAAATGAAGAAAAGAAAACAAAATTGCGTTATCTTGGTTATTTTGTCTGTGCTGCCTCTGATAGATCATGTATTCTTTCTTTTTCCATAGTATATTCCACAGTCACAGTCAACATGAAGAAACAACCTCCCGCAGCAGTCATCAAGAAAGACGAAAACAAACCAACCATATCACTAAAAACCAACAAACCAAAATCTTTTCATTTTCATAACTTTTATTTTTCATCAAAACCATTCCATGAAATTTTTGCGTACAAACCACTCATACCACTAAAACAAAACCAACAAACCAAAATGTTTATTTTTCATAACTTTTATTTTTCATTAAATCCATTACATAAAATTTTCAATAGTTTCGAATTAGTAGGAGATAGAATCAACAAAACATTTTTATTGACACCACATACGTGTATTTTCAGTACATTCATCGACAAAGTACAGTCATTTTTATTGTACATCACATTAGATGACCTGTGAAAAATGTGTCAGGCAAACAGTCATTTTCATTGATATAGACATCTTGCTTATATGACCACTTTAGAATGTAATAGAACATATTATTGACCACCTTATAGACAGTGAAAGCTAGAATTCATTTAAACAGGTTTACAATAGGACATGTTATATGTCTAGGGGGGGGGGGGTGTTTGTGTTTTGTGTTTTGAAACCTACATTTGTCCCTCCAGTCGCTGTCTGTGTGTCGAGTACATCTAATAATGTTTGCCTATCTAGGTGGGTGTTGTGTTGTTTGTTGAGGCCCTTTGTGCTTGTTTTATTGTAGTCTCCGAAACAATGGTATGTTTTACTACATAAAGATACAATTACATCCCCTCGTGTTCTAATTTGAAAAGACCAGGGGTTCTCTTTTCATAAGCTTTGATAATCTGGCAAGCCTTACAGGTATCAGTACTAACTATATGTTCAGTGCAGACTTCAGCCGGGAACCACTGATTATAAACTCTATCATACTCTGCTCTAAGATGGGGTTTAACGGCTTCTGATACGGTTGGTTTGCTAAGGGCTAAGTAAAGAGAGTCAGTGTCTATTTCGCATCCTCCCTGTCTACAAATTTATCTAGGAAATCATAATAAAATTCCAACATCATCAACTTGGCATACTGGTAAACACAAAATCCTACCTGAAGGGGGAGATCCCGGACTGTTGTATTTTCCCCTTTTTCTACTTCAAATGTGTCATCGTTCAGTGGTGTCATCTTCTTAAATAGGGAATTTTTTCACTAACTTGGTCGTGTCTTCAGCCTTATAATAGGAAACATCCGAATGTTTGGCCTTATTGGTTAGGGTCTTCCCATAGGCGACATTATCCATCAATTTCATGGTTTCCGCCTTAACGATAGAGGCAGTATTACTGTCACCTTCTCGTCTGGCATTAGACACTGTATCACCATATTCTTGGAAGAAGCTAACTGGCTTATATTCAATGATTTTGTAAACGTGGGTGACTTCTAGCCCATGTTCCAGATACCATTTTAATAATGGTGTGGTCAACATAATTTTTTCTCCAATATAGCTACCTATAAGTGTCCGTCTGGCACTTCTCAGCAGTTTATGTGACTGGGTGTACTGCCTCATAAGGTCACCAATAAGCTCTCTGCCCACTTCAATATTTTTGAAAATGGGGGTCATCTCGGAGAAGCGCTCTTTATGCTTGTCTGGCACATGAATGTCACACTCTATCAAACCAAACAAATTTTCATACTTAACAGCCTTTAGAATCCTTTCTTTGTTAATGGTCTGTTTATTATGCCAGGGTGTGACATAGGGGAATCTGGCCTTGACAAAACCTTTAATGTTACTATCGGTCTTTTTTAGGTTTCTCCATTCACATTCCCATATTTCTACTACTGTAACTTTCACCTCGTTAACCAAGTAGTCGTGAATGTCACATGTGTTGTCATATAGTTCTGTCAGAGGTATCTTATTAACTGGGTTAAAGTCAATACCACGGGTCAGGGGACAGTCTGGGTGTCCGTAGAATAGGCATCCGTGAAATTGATACACGGTTTTATTCACTATCCCACCCATCTACTCTAATATGACGCGGGCCCAGGGGCATTTCCCGCTCATTGAATCGTGTCCTCAGCTCTATATTCTCGCTATGTTTTATCCACGCTAGCCACTCTCTACACTGAAATGTGCAAAATGTAGAATTGAGTCTTGAACTCATCTTCTGCCTTTCGAATGACAGGAAAACCCGTGGGCATCTTTTGCATTAGCGCCCACAGGTAAAGAGCATTAGCGTCATACCCTTTCAAGCTCTAAACTAACTTACCCCCTCTGATGCGTGTCTGATCTACCTCACGGTACCTATGGAAGATTATGGACGGTCCTCCTACAATTTTGTCTCTGAGTGTTTTGTGCAGCCCTTTCTCTTTCTCAGAACATAGTGAATACACTACATTTTTAGGAAGGGTCTTAAAAAGATACTTTAAGGTTACTCCGGGGACGGAAATGGCATCCTTAAACATGTCTAAACCTAACTCCTTGTAAAACGTCACTTGTTTTATTTATCTAATGCCTCGATAAAAGGCTGTACATCTTTGTTGTTATACCACATTAGAAAATCTTCTAATGTGGCCATCTTATTATCAACCCAAACCTTCTGACACTCTTGATACTCTGCCTCTGTAATATTACTGTTTCTAAGTTTTGACAAACATGTCTCGTGTGGGGATAACTTTGTTTCTTTTAATTGTCCTAGGTCTGACATATATTCATAACAGAAATTCCCCTTAGTTTCCTTTATTTTATAGGCGACTAGGTATTTTAAGTAATTGAAGCATGTCGCTAAATAGTTACTTATATCCAAAAATGTTAGTTGGTCGTTGGAAACGCACATATAATTATTGTTTCTTTTGACAACAAAATTGCATGACACTTCTCCTGATTTAATAAAATGCGAGAATAGATGTGGTTTAATAAGGTTAATATCGTACTTTCCAGAGTTAATCCCCAGGACCGGAAGCGCTTTTAAGTAAGGATCGAATCTACCAATTAAGGTGTTTTAATTTTTCGCCTCTAACGCTGTTTACTCATCTTCGAACTCAGTCCGTAGTTCTGAATACGCTGCATCAGCGATTCGGGCTAAATGATCAATCATTTTATTCACCAGATCTTGAGAATTACCCGCTGTGATGAAGCAGACTGGGGCCTCGAATCCACGAACGTTGGACGCGATTGAGCACGACATGGTAACATATTTTGCTAAAAATATTGCAGAACTAGTAGCATTGGGAAGATTTGAAGCCTCACAGAAGCATTAAAAGTCGTATGTAGCCCTGTAGGGTAAACATACTTAGTATCGACTGGGATGCCTTGCTCAGCAATTAGTTCTCAGATGGTTTCTGGTGGACTGTACACCCCTCCCTTAAAATGTTCAACAGTTTGACCACCGTTACAATTGCTTTCATGTCGTTCCACAGCTTCCCTTATTTGAGGCAACTAAATGACTTAGCTGCTCTGTCAATATCAACAATGTGCATAAAATGATCTTTGAAAAATAGCAATCTTAGAGTTTCACTATGTGTTCCACTGCCTCTAAGTTCTGGTACCAGTGAATGGTTATCATCAAATTCAAAGATGTCTATGTTAAGATCAAAACATTCTTCCAAATTAGGGACATCAAGAAGTTTACTGGAAAGTTAGTTAGGGACTCTATATCTTTATATTCTTTCCACTGATTTGCATACTCTTTCGTTGATTTCCTCAGACCCTTAACGGGTGAGCCTTTGTGTATGGCTAGAGCTCTAAAGAAACAAAGAGTATCGGTGTATGGCTTGAGGTTTGAATCATGTTGTAGTATATTGATGGCTTGGATGTTAGTTATCTAGTTAGACATGTGACAGTTAGACAGCAACAAATTGGAAATTCGGGGATGTGAAAATGTAAAATTAAGTGGCAGCTAATGTCTCTATACTGTATTTGGTGTCTGGTCGTTGCTGCATGGCATATGTAAGGATGACATGTTGATGGACTGTTTTGATAAAAGCGTTAAAGTAGTGTCTGTTATTTATTAAAGCTGGAAATTCTAAAACGGCAACGTTGTTAGAGGAAGCGTGAAAAAAATCTAATGTCACCTGTTTCTCTATATCATAGAATATCTATTGCCTTCATCGGCCGAATTAGACAGATGTGTGCTCTCTCCTCTGCTATTTAACATCTACATGGACATACTATCCAGAGAAGCAAGCCTTATCACCACAGCTTCAGATGAAGAAGCTGATCCACAGGAAATATATGACTTATTTGCAGACGATCAGTGTGTGTGTTGTATAGCGACAACGGCAAACTGCACCATCATATTAATAATCCGAGTCAAAAAGCCAGCAGATAGAGTATGAGTATACATACAGCCAAAACTGTTAGCATATCACCTGGTCCACTAAGTAAATAAATAGTTAAAACATGTTAAATCATTCATAAAGCTTGGAAGTATGATCACAGAAGATGGAAGAATGGACAGAGAAGTCAAAAGAAAAGTCACTTAAAAAGCAACTATCACCATAAAACACCCAAATATAGCCGTATTCACAAAATGACAGATAATAAGCACCATATTCACACCAACCTTAAGCTACAAATCTCAAACTTGGAATTTATCCAAATCATACTTCAGCAAAATAAATGCCGGTGAGATGAGGTGCATTAGGAGAGCTGCCAACTTACCACCCCGAGTAAGAAAGGGCGACAGACACTAGGATCAACACTGAAAGACAGAACATCAAGTGGTTTGACCCTGTCGTTAGAAACCCTCAGCTACCATCACCCCATCAAAGAACGAGCCGAAGAGGGTGACCAAGAACATATTGGACATTGTACAATCTCACAGAATGACATCAATTGCCGCCCATCAGGTGATGGAGCGGAATTTAGTCCCTGAACACCTATGCTGGTAGAAGTGGAAGATGATGAGGCGCTACCTCACAAAGGCCTTTGCTTTGGTCAGTCGTGAGAGTTTGTTCAAATTACTAAAGAAGATTGGCTGCCCACCACTTTAATTCATCGTGGAATCGTTCCCCACAGGTATGAATGGTATAATTAAGTTTGATGGTGCAGGTTCAGAAGAGTGTGTTCCCACTCTGTTTAAAAAATACTTTTCACTTCTACTGATATATTACTTTCGTGATCAGAAAGGTGGTTTATACATTTACTTACGCACAGATGGTGCTCTCTTCAGAGATCGAAGATCAAATTAGGAAGGTACTGATCAGTGAGGTGCATTTTTGCAACTACTATAATTACGACCACTCTGTGGAAGAATTAGAGTGTTTACTATGTGCATTCTCCAATGCTTGTTCTGAATTTGGTTTAACAGCGAACAGAAGACACATATTATGCCGTGTTTACATCAATCTTTGATGGTGCCGACTAGTAAATAGTAGACCCTTTTACCTATCTAGGATCAGAAGTAAATAGCAAGTAGCCCTAGATCACGACATCAACAGCATGATCGGAAATGAACAGGTTAACAGAGTCTGGGAGAACAAGAATCTGTCAGAACAAAATTACTTGTCTATCAGACACTGGTCCTTAGTATGTTAGATGCCTGTTCAACTTATACACTCCACACTTTAAAAGTCTTCATATGTGGTGTCTGCGAAGAAGTGGTAAGACAAAATAACACACAATGAAGTATTGGAAAGATCGGGGTTGTTTCATGCTTAGTCTTCATAGACTTGAATGGATACGGTAAGAGGCTGGATGATGGTAGAATACCAAAAGATATTTAGGTCAATTACAACTGGGTAAGGGCTCTCAGAGTCGGCCTTTACTGCGATACAAAGATGTGTTTAAGTGGGACATGATGCAAGTATTGATAATGTATCTTAGAAGCAAGTCGCAGCATGGTTGCTGGGGGGGGGGGGGGGGGGTACATTTGACATAAGAACAAAGGAGAAAATTAATGCTGATACATCACACATCGAGTGTGTAAGATTCATATGGACCTGTTTATAAGGATCAATGGTGACTGAGCAATGATGAAAACATACCTGTGACAGAATGTCAGATTTCGCCTCCTTGTACTCAATAGCCCCGAGCCTCCCGTGTGCGTCAGTGTTGTTTCAAGCTGGAGAAGAGATAAATATGATTACACATGTGACTACGTATTCTTTATATAGTAAAATATGACATCACTTTTAAGGAGCAGCACCAGCTTTCTCCTTTCATTGCCATCTGGCGTACGACTGTATGACCCATACCACTGATTTATATTAGTGACCATTTATATAATAATATATGACCTCGATGGACCGGCACCTAATTTCTGACTTAGTTGGGACATCCCCTACTACTATATGATCCATAAAGCTGATTTATATTAGTGATCATTTATATAGTAACATTTGCCCTTTAGGGAGATGCTCCAGGCTGCGATTTCATTGCCACATAAGGTACTACTTTATGACCCAAAATACAGAACATCAGTGAGAAACGACAGCATACATACCTTAATTTCTGACTTAGTTGGGACATCCCCTACTACTATATGATCCATAAAGCTGATTTATATTAGTGATCATTTATATAGTAACATTTGCCCTTTAGGGAGATGCTCCAGGCTGCGATTTCATTGCCACATAAGGTACTACTTTATGACCCAAAATACAGAACATCAGTGAGAAACGACAGCATACATACCTTGGTTTTGTAACGTGTTGACTCTTAGGTGTAAGCAGCTCTCAATTGTCCACCTCTATTGTCTGTTGTAGCCCGTGTGAATGTGCAGAATGAATTAAACGAGCCATATAACACATACATACATTGTACAATTACACAGAATATGACATATTGTGATGTCTGATATACACAAAGCAAGGGAGCTAGCCATACGTCAGAGGAGATAGTCAGATAGTAAAGGAGGTACCACAGCCTTTAGACTCGACAACCAATCTTCACTCATAATGAGTGCCCGGAGAACGAACGAACGAACGAAAGTCTTTATTTTCAAAGGGTTAAGAATTGGGCACGCAGGTCCGTCTGACATTCTGCCCTTCTTCTCTATTTCCTCTTATACATTCTTTCATTTAACATCACTTATGAAGCAAATTTTGACAACAAAAGAACAATAGCATTAACACTCATGAAAAATAATCAATAACAAATGACTCACTGAGGCAATGTTTAACATGGGCATTATAAATACCTAAGGAGGGTTTAACGTGCCATACATAAGGGAATGTTTTTTGGCTAGTTGCAGTATGAGATAAGTTACCATTATTGTCTTTTTGTGTTTTTGTTTATGTAGTCTGTACTGAGGTAGTGTTCAAACAGGTTGTGAATGTATGTATAATGATTGGTGGTGTTTTTGATTTCTTGTGGAAGAAGAGATCCATACAGTTAGCCCTTATACTTTCTGACGAGTGCACAGAGATTACTACAGTTAGCCTAGATAAACATATACACAGTAGAAGTTACATTTAGCGGAGGACATACCTTTTTGTGCGTGGTAGATTCGCTGTGGTCCACGTGTTAACGAATGACTGAATTGACTCTGTAAAAGGACGAAAAGCTAGTTTTAGTGACCAGAGAAAAAAAAAAACACACACAGAATGCACTAACATCTACCAAAATAGATCACATTGAATGTCATTACCACCCACCACGCTCCGACGCTATCGCGCGCTCTCTCTCTCTCTCTCTCTCTCTCTCTCTCTCTCTCTCTCTCTCTCTCTCTCTCTCTCTCTCTCTCTCTCTCTCACACACACACACACACACACACACACACACACTTGACGGCAACAGGGGCAGTGGAGGCATTAAATTTATATGCTTCTCGTCAAACGTGGTAGCTGAAGAAGATGATGATGATGATAATCATGATGACAGACACTACAGAAGAATATGATAGTGATGGTGCGCAGCATCATTTCTCTGCTTCATACCACCGCAAGAGAGGATGATGCTGATTGTCATTTTTCCGTTTGACAACAGTGGCGAACGCCGCTTTAAGGATGATGCCGATTGATGGTGAATGATGATGATACACTGTTAGATTTACCTTATGTTCAGTCCTGTGGTCTTTGCTGTTGTCTTCCACTCGGTTGCTTGCATTTTCCCTCCGTTTTAGCAGTTTCAATCTATAATAAAGCGCGAAAGAGACACGTGAGCTTACAATGATGATCGCTTACATTACATTATAAATATATCACTACAAAAGTCAGAGCAGAGCTATTAGACACCATAGCATAAGGCACACAGCAGCAACCGATTTGGCAGCAGGTCGCCTTGTTATTATGTCACGAATACCGATCATTCAGACAGCACTGGACAACTCTCTCCTTGAATCTCGACCACACAAAAAGAATGTTGGGGTTGACTGCAATGACCTGTAAATGTATTAACGCTTTACCGTCCTTTAAATGCTACGCGTTAGACCTGACTGCGACGTCATGTAAAAGACATCCTACGCTCACGCTTACCGATATGGCACATGATGATGCTGTTGATAGCACAAGATGATGATGGTACGGCTACTTGATTGCAACACGTGGAACAGTTCAGATAAAAACTAGCATAGAGAGTCGGTACGCCAAAGATAACGTTCATATACCCGCCTTGCCCGCAGTCTACAGGACACACGATAACTCGATGTTCTTCGCTTATATGTGTTGTATATAGGCTACTTGGAGGCATACACAATTTACCAGCGTAGCTTTGGTCGAACTCGATTTTATTAGCTTTTTGTTTTTAATTCAATCAGAAGAAACATATTTACAAAATTGTGCCGAATTTTTATTCTGTATTTCTTCTGGGGAATAAAATATACACTATTCTAACGTGAACTAGGCTGGGCACGCTTCAGTGCATTGCTTGATTCCGAAGCGATATAATGAGATTACTGGACAGCGACCGCAGTACGAGATTCTTCTTCTTCTTTCGTTCGCTTGAAATATGTCTATAACTGCAATGCTGTCTCTTGTATGAATTGAACTGTCTTTTTCAGTTCACACAGCGGTCCATAGAGTTTATCTTCCACTGTCGTTTCTCTAGGCCAGAAGGTTTGCCTAGATATGTTATATTTTGGGCAGTCTTGGAGTATGTGCTCTGCTGTCTGCGACGCCAATCCACATGTGCACATGGCTGTTTCACCAATCTTGAATTTTGTATACGTGTGGTTGCGTAATCTATTGTGACCTGTTCTGAGGCGCAGAATAATGACTTGTTCTGGTCTATCCATAACGTGGTACTCATCTTGAGCAGGTTTTGGTGGCTTTCTGACTGATTTGATCATTCTTTTCTTTTGGTGGTATGTAACGGGAACATCAGGCTGTTCTTCTTTGGCTCCTTCCTTAGCCAATTGATCAGCTCTGTCGTTTCCGGGTACTACACAGTGGGATGGTATCCACTGTATGGTGGCCTTATGCTGACTGCTAAGTTCAGAAAGTAGTGTCCTTAGTACTGGTAATTTCCCAGACAGGAGCGCCTCGAGTACTGATTTTGCATCTGTCAATAGTACCACAGGCTGTGTACCATTGCTGGTATTTAGTAATGTCTCAGTTGCTATCTTGATTGCCTCAATTTCAGCATCGTAGTTATGGCAGTACTTTCCTGTCGGTACTCTAGCTGTGTCCCTGGTATTATTTGGGTATTCTATGTACACTCCCGCTCCTCCATTTCGAACAGCATTTTGTGCTGACCCATCTGTGTAGACTCGGATCCAGAGGTCCTGTGGGTATTCTTCATCAAGGAAGCTGAGAGTGGCTGTTCTGCGCTGCACACTCTTCTGTTCTTCCTTGTCAAATATTCCTCTCAGTTTTGTCTGGATTTGTAATGATAGTCTATGCTCATCTTTCCATGGAGTTCGCTCTGGAATAGGTGTTAGGGGGATACCAACTGTGGGCAGATCGGTGGTTTCTCTGCAGAGTCGTTTGGCCTGGTGGATAAAACTACTTCTTTTCAACCGCCCCATAGCTAGGTTTTCAATTCTGTTCTTCATAGGGTGGCCTGGCAAGCTGAGGAACTTTTCTGCTTGTATTAGTGTTTTCGTATCTCTGCGCTCTCTCAGTGCTTGTGTCCTCCCCATCTTCTCCATTTCCACTATAGGGGTTGATCTCATCCCTCCTGTGGTGACTCTAAGTGCTTGATTTTGCACTTTGTCATCCGTGAATTATGTCGGCAACTGCTACATGTTATGGTGCTCGCCCTGCTCTCGATCCCCAGGCAGGTCCAGTGCTGGGCCTTATACATCGTAAGGGTCTAAGCACAACTAATGGACGTCCCTCTCAGATGTCCTGCGGAGCCAGAGGGCCTGACAATAGAACGCCTGGCCGTACCAAACAAAGACTTAAAATAATGCACTGGAACACAGAGGGTATCAACAAAACAAAAAACAAAAAAAGAATAGAACTAGAAAACATCTTGGCCAAAGAAAATGTAAGTGTATGTTGCTTGCAAGAACTCAAATGACCCCCCACAGGCAATGGACACACTACCATTAAAAGGAAAAATGATTGTGTGTGGCGACTTCAACCGCCATTCGCATAGCTGGGGCTATGATTACATGGACCAGAGAGGAGAGAGACTGGAAGACTGGCAGGATGAGAATAGATTCATCCTTATTAACAAGCCGTCTGACCCACATACCTTCTGCTCGAAATCATGACTCACTACAATTACTCAGGGTGGCGGGGTAGAGGTACCCCCTATCAAAGGAGAAGTAAGGTGCCTCCTTCCCTCCGCTAGCCTACGGGACACCCTTGGGCAAGGTGGAGTACCCGTTTAGCTCCCCCCCCCCCCCCAACAGGGTAACGTGAAGCCATGGGAGCAGGTGGTGGATTGGACTTGGGAGCAGCCGACAGATAGTTGTTTCTTATGGTTTTAAGTCAGTGACGGTGGGCAGAGGATCTCTCAGTAGAGACAATGGCTACGGTCATCCGATCAGTATGGTCACTGCCAGGAAGGAAGAATGGTAGACTTCCCTCCTTATTGATTCCCGGGCAGAGGAGGCTCGTCAGCCTTGGTTGGTATCTCTTCTAAGAGAGGGAACTCTAAATTTCAAACCTCCGCTGCCTTGCGGGTATACCCATATGGGAAAGGCTTCGGGAGTAAACCCCGAGGACAAATCCGGAGATGGAGTCCCTAAGGCAGTTCCATGTTGTAAACAACATAGTTCTAGCAACTCATGCGACGGCACCGATGCCAAGTTGCATTGGCTACTGTCTTTCCCTTGGTCAACATCGGCGACGTGGAGAGGGGGAACTTGCTACTGGGCAACAGCTGGTTCTCCGATTTCCATTGACCAGGCTTGTGCCCTGAAGAGGTCACTTAAGCACCGCGTAAAGCGGTGACGCAACACGGGAAGCAGCATTTGCCGGTTATAAGTCTTAATGCTCGATTGGCGTAGAGCAAGGCGCCAGGGGCTACTTCCGACGGTGGAAGAGATCATCGTATCTCACTAGACAGCTACCGGCCGCCTAAGCTTGGCACCCCCCCCCCCCCCCCCCCAGTCAATAAGGTGTTGTCTCGCCACGGTTCATCTGCTCCTGGGGGTGCGTGGAGCTTAGGGGGGAAATCCCGACACATGGACTGCAATCTATACACCTAGCAACAAGAAAAAAAACAAAACAACCGGCCCTAAGGCTGGGAACATGGAACGTAAGAACCATGACCCCTGGCATCTCAGACGATCTAAACGAGATTGTGGATGCCCGCAAAACTGCAGTGATAAACAACGAACTACTAAGACTGGGGATAGACATTGTCGCCCTGCAAGAGACCATACTCCAAGAATCTGGATGCATCAAGGGGAGGTTCTTCACTTTCTACTGGCATGGCAAGCCGTGCGGAGAGACCAGGGAGTATGGAGTTGGCTTCGCTATCAGAAACAAGCTGCTTAATTCCATAATACCACCAAGTGATGGCACTGAAAGAATACTGAAGCTCCAACTCCAGATATAGGCAGGCCCAGTTAGTATTATAAGCGTTTACGCCCCAACACTAATTGCAGCATCAGAATCTAAAGACAAGTTCTATGACGACCTTAGCAAAGAAGTCAGTGAAACACCAGAGAAGCAACATCTTTTTATCCTGGGGGATTTCAATGCCAGGGTTGGCTCCAACCACAAATCTTGGCCTTCATGTCTAGGACAGTTTGGCGTTGGGAAGATCACTGACAATGGACAACATCTCTTGGAATTCTGCAGCCACCATAATCTGTGCGTGACCAACACCTTCTTTGACACGAAACCTCAACACAAGATGTCATGGAGGCACCCCAGATCAAAGAACTGGCACAAACTCGACCTGGTGCTCACTAAACGCAGCAACCTCCGCAATGTACGACTGACTCGCAGCTATTAGGTGCCGACTGCGACACCGACCATTCGGTCGTCTCCAGCAAGGTGAAGATAAAGCCCAAGAGAATCTACAGAAGCAGAACAGAAGGAAGACCACGCATTGACACCAGCGGCACCCAAAATAAAGAGAAGGTCAACAAATTCATGCAGGCTCTAGCGGATACTCTGCCTGGCCCCACAAACCGAAATTCCACCTAGAGATGGAGTCATTTTCGCGACACCATTTACAATACAGCACTATCAACATTTGGCAAGAAGCAAACTAAGTCAACCGACTGGTTCGAATCACACTCTGAAGAGATGCTCCCAGTCCTGGAGATAAAGAGACATGCATTCTCAATTTATACAACTTCACCTTCAGAGAAAACACTGCAGGCATTGCGAACGGGCAGAAATAGAGTACAACAGATGGCAAGAAGATGTGAGAACAGGTACTGGCGACAGCTCTCTGCTCAAATTCAAACTTGCGCAGACACTGGAAATATAAGAGGAATGTACGAGGGCATCAAGCAAGCTGTCGGTCCATCAAAATAATAAGATGGCCCCTTTACGATCAACAGAGGGGGTAATCATAAAAGATCGAGCAAAACAAATGGATCGCTGGGTAGAACACTACTCAGAGTTATACGCAGTGGATAACACTGTCAGCGAAGAAGCTCTGGAAACCATCGATCAACAGTCCGCCATGCATGCCCTGGATAACGAACCTTGCCTCACAGAAATCAGCGAAGCACTAGACTCTCTCAAATCCGGCAGGCACCTGGAAAAGATAGTATTCTACCTGAAATTTTTAAATGGAGCAAAGAAACAATCGTCCCAGAATTGTATGCAATATTTAAGCTCTGCTGGAAAGAAAAATCAGTACCACAAGATATGAAAGATGCAAACATCGGTTTCCTTTATAAAAACAAAGGCGACAGAAGCGACTGCAACAACTATCGCGGCAATTCCCTACTCAGCATTACAGGCAAGATTTTTGCCAGAGTAATCCTTAAAAGATTGCACTTCTTGCGGAAAGAATCTACCCCGAATCGCAGTGCGGATTTAGACCCAACAGGTCCACCATCGATATGGTTTTCTCACTCCTTCAGCTCCAAGAGAAGTGCAGAGAACAGAGGAAGCCATTATATATTGCCTTCATCGACCTCACACAGAAGCGGCCTTTTTAAGGTCCTTGAAAAGGTTGGATGTCTACCCACCCTTCTTAGTCTCGTGAAATTATTCCACGAAAACATGCAGGGGACCATTTTATTTGACGGCTCAACATCCCAGTCATTCAGCATCAGCAGCGGAGTAAAGCAGGGCTGCGTGCTTGCTCCTACACTCTTTGGTATCTTCTTCGCTGTTCTCTTAAGGCAGACATTTGGGACTGCTACTGAAGGCATATACCTCCACACAAGATCTGATGGCAAACTTTTTAACCCATCAATACTCAAGGCAAAGACCAAAATAAGATCAAGATGCGTAAGAGAACTACTTTTTGCAGATGATGCAGCACTGACTACTCATACAGCAGAAAATCTGCAAAGGCTCATAGATCGTTTTGCAGCCACCTGCAAAGACTTTGGGCTCACCATTAGCCTAAATAAAACACAGGTGATGGAACAAGATGCTGGTGCGCCTCCGTCAATCAAAATTTCTAATTACGAATTGAAGGTCGTCCATGAGTTTGTGTATTTGGGGTCGACAATATCAGATAATCTTTCATTAGAGACAGAAATCGACAGACGCATTGGAAAGGCAGCCACCACATTTTCCAGGCTAGCTAAAAGAGTTTGGGAGAATAATAGACTAACAGAGCGTACAACAGCTCAAGTCTATAAAGCTTGTGTTGGTAGCACACTACTCTATGGGTCTGAATCCTGGACCCTGTATTCAAGACAGGAAAGGAAGTTGAATTCCTTCCACATGAGATGTCTGAGACGTATCCTGGGCATAACATGGAAAGACCACATAACAAACAAACATGTGCTTGAAAGAGCAGATATTACCACAGTGCACACCCTCCTCAAGTAGAGACGCCTTCGATGGCTGGGCCATGGAGGATGAACGTATTCCCAAAGATCTCCTATACGGAGAACTAGCCACAGGAAAGAGGCCAACCGGAAGGTCCCAAATGCGATATAGGGATGTGTGTAAACAAGATATGAAAACCCTTGGAGTAGATCCAGACACGTGGGAAAGAGCTGCAACAGACAGATGCTCATGGAGAAGAGATGTACGAAACGGACTGGTGCCCTTTGAGCGCAATCTGATCCAATAAAATGAGGATAGGTGGCACAGGCTTAAAACGCAGTCACTTACTGTGGGACTTGCCTCGTCTTACGGATGCGGAAACTGTGACAGGGATTGCCACTCTCGCTTTGGACTATACAGTCACCACCGGTGCTGTCAGGCACCTCCCAAGCGACACAACTCTATAGTCCTTGAAACTGAGAAACTGTAAAGTCAATGGAAGAATGTACAAATTGATGAAAGCATACTTACACAACAGAAGAGCCCGATAACAGATAGACGGTCTCAAGAGCAAGAAAGTATTATTGCGTCACGGTGTTCCCCAGGGAGGAGTGCTGTTCCCAACACTTTTTCTAATCTTCATCAATGATCTTGTTGCTAATCTACCGTATGGAATTAAAACGGCAATGTACGCTGATGACCTGGTTTTGTGGAGCGCAAATGAACATGCATCAGTGGCCACCATATTGATACAGAGAACTGTAGATACATTTGTTGCATGGGCGGATAGATGGTGTGTCAGCATAAACACTGACAAGTGCAGCACCACTCTATTTACCCTTTCTCCGAAACAAAAGGCAGGGATCATTCAGATAAATGGAACACCCCTAAGAGAAGATAAAGAACCAACATACCTTGGTGTAACTTTCGACGACAGGCTGACATGGAGAAAACACATAAAAAAAGCAGTAGCAAAAGCCAGAAGGAAAATTGCCATTCTGAGAAAGCTAAGTGAACCACTCGGGGAGCCAGTGGGAAAATACTTAGCAAAGTTTATCAACAGAGCATACGACCACAGTGTGACAGGTTCGCCTTGGGTGTTGAGAGTTAACCAAGCTCTAAGTGTCCTTAGCACTCCCGTGTATTCTAACCCCAGGAGTTGGACAGGTAGATACACTGTTTACTCTGCTGTTGACCTCGTATTAGTTCAATATGTCTACAAACCCCGCCCAGATTCTAGACCCCCACTAACTACCCTCTCCCTTGGGACAATGAACATTGAGGCATCGTCCGAGACCACACTCAATAACTGTAGAAAGAATAAGTCAACATAAACAAAGTTTATTCTACCCTAAAGAAAATAGGTAGGAATTGAACACCCTGATAGAATAATTCTATTTACAATAGCAGAGGATAGATTAGAGACGGAGTCAGAGTCAGAGATGCTACTATTCTCATCAGTAGGCTGATATGCAGATTTGATGTAGATATTCTGTCCTGTCGGTCCGACACTCACCCGGCTCTCTTCCAGAATGATGACTGGAACCTTTGGATACCACTCCGTCCCCAGAGCTAAGATCAGGTGTCAGAGGACTTAACCACTTGGACCACACACGGCTGGACGAACGTCAAATCTATAATATCACAATGAGTCACTGTTCACCACACTAAACAGTTCTCCATATGCAGCCTGGCTGGGAGACACTCCTCCTTGAGGTGACCCCAGTTGATCTCTTGAATTAACTCGACGTAGTAAATAACCTCCTGGAATAGAAGCGCTAACCCCTGGTTGGGTAATAAATCAATACTGCAGAAAGTTCAACAAAGTCACATGAAATGTACAAAAGTTCCTGCAGATAATTTCAATACACTGACCAGTCACTAATGTTCTTACTCCCTCGGAGTCAAGGCATACACAATTCTGAAACATGGTTTACCTTGGTGACTGAACCTACTGTCAATAGTGCTTGGACGCAGTTGACCTGAATGATTTGATAAGAACTAATTTCTTTCAGCACAAAATGTTCCTCAGGACAAGGATGAGCTGACCTATATACGTCACAAATTTCAGTAAACCAATACGCAAGCATGTGTGGGTCTAGTCATGACCGGACACTAGTTGCCAACGTAGTTACTGCACCTTAATAGTGCCAATCAATTGCCTGGAGTCGCCAATGGTTAGGCGGATAAACTTTGACTTGGAACTGATGAGCTCCCAGAGCTGTGACTACCCCAGCTTGGTACGTCTCTCTGGGGCGAGCATTTAATCATATTTTCCTGGTACATCAATAGTCTGTATACACCGGCATGATTGTTCAGGTACGAACACTTTGCTGAAATATATTATTATCAATAGTTCTTACATAGACAAACCATCTCGTTTCCCACAAGTGCTGCTGCAGGGTTCAAGAATCACGTGGTGAGTATTAGTCATTCCTGATGATTCACCCTCTTGCATGTTGTAGCACAGTCAGTCGTGGTAAGCATATATAGTGACCAGTGGCCATGGAACACGTAGTGGTTTCCGGCAACACTGTAGTTATAGGCTGGTTCTAACAGGCAACACCTGAAAGTAAGAGCGATCGGTGAAAGTATTTGGCTCCAAACATTGGCGCACATGTATCAAATCCATGACTAATCAACCTTCAGTTAAGCTACCTAGTTATGTAACTAAGTAGAGCATCATCTCTATGTTGATAAGATTAAAGCATGAGTCTCAGTCCAATGTCAGCTGGCCCTTCCGAACAGCCCGTCAAACAGATTAAGAAACAAGAATTGCGAGTCTGATCTAGCGTCTCACCTATCCCTATTCACTTAAAGGTTGTCGCTAAAGTCCATCATTATATTTATTCTAGAATTAACGAGAACTTAATATCTTGGTAAGGAGTCACTAGACCCTATCCTAACATTATACATCCAATATCCAACATAACAATGATCAAAGTACTACCACTCGGGATATAGCAATAATACATGACCACATAACATATGTGCATCATCCATTTCGCTAGTGGGACCTCCTGCCCACTCTGTAGCGAAACTCTTCTTGTTAGACTCTTCCTTAGAGCCAAGAAGTCCTTCTATGAGAAAACATGTTCCCCTACATGTTCAAAGGATCTCTCCAGTTCTGACCGTCCAAGCGTATTAGCCTTGGCCGTGGCCGAACTTCATGGCTGGCCTGGTTTGCCAGTCCCATACTTCAATAACTTACACGCAGTCCCCATATCCCATTTGTCCCCGTGCCTCATTCAACCTCCATTCGTTCCTCCATACTTCCATCACATCAGCACTCACGTACTACATGCCAGTATGGAAAGAACAGAACAGGAAAGAAAAGAATCAAGAACGCATGTTTACATCGCGGCGGTAACGCAATGTCATATTGCGTCGAACCACTTCGGCGTCGGTACATCGCTCATTGAAGTAGTACACAACATGACCTAATATATGCATGATAACATCATATACATATATCTAGCACCACTGAAGAACTTACCTTCAGCGAATTCCACAGTTCCTCGAAATGAATTCACTATTTAGTTCACACACAAAATAGCTACATCACTTCCTATGGCTACTCATTAAGTGCTCTATTTCGATAGCACATATAACAAAGCAGGACTAACGAGATCTATTGGTTGAATATAAACAAGCTTTATTTCATATTGATGGCCACTACATGATATTATCACAATTCCGTACCGATGGCGACTTCTCTTTCCTAGTCCCAGATGTTGACTGCCTCTTAACAACCAACTACGTCACGACTTGAGCATCTTTCTTCCCATTCCATCCTGATGCTCAAGCGTGCTGTAGCTTTGCCCACCTAATCATACATATTCTGCTACACCTTCCTATGTTTCAGAAAGACTTTTTCCCGTTAAAAAGTCTTTACTCCCAATCCCCCTATTCTATTCCCTCTCTTTCCTTACCTCCCATAACTCCTCTAATCTTCCCCAAACCAACTTTATTTTAAGTAAGACAATCTATCCGTAACTCTTTCCCCAGCCATATAGTAAACCACTATGAACTTCTTCTTCGTTCTTGGCCCTTCAAAAAACCATAACATAGATTAATTACATATCCTCAATAACATTTAAATCTTAACTTTATACAATACATCATAACACATATGGTTACCTTTTTGAAATAAACACTCCTTCTTCTCTTCATAAGCAATCCGCTTAAAATTTCAAACACTGTACTCTTCTTATACCAACTCCCTATTGTCATCACCAACATTACTTACTAATTCTCTACTTTCAATCAACCTGAGAACACTCGCACATGATAGAAAGACAAAGAATCGGTGCGCACCGGAGATTCAAAGAAGTAGAACTCTTTCAAAAAACCACACTCAGCTAAATCACACACTCCTTTACCCCCCTATGTCATTTGAGACTTTATGTAATAAAGTCTAAAACAATTATATCTTCTACAGTTCCCTTATCCCACTTATTATGGTAACAGTTTACGCTGCTATCTACAGCATCCAATACCAACCATCAAAAATATTATTTACTCCCAAGTGTCTATATATTACAGACACTACTAATTTTATAGCTCTGAACCTTACCTCAACCTCCCATTGTAATGTCAACCACAAAACACATCCCGAGGACACAATTAAAAAGGTCCATTATCCCTTAAGACCTGTCCCAATACACATCACCTCACATAATAATCTCTTTTAATCTTGCCGAAATTTTCAGCGACCCCTTACTGTCCATTTATTATGGGCATATCTACTAAAACCTCCACTTATGCCGTTATCAACAGCAACAATATACTACCCCTGAATTCATGTGTGTGATTGCTTGCAACCAACTTTATTCTATCTCAGTCCATATATCACAGACCCTCAAAATCCCATGTCATTATGTCTCCACAATGTTCATTTCTCACACTTACAACCCTTTACTGTTGTACTGCTATCCACAGTGTCTAATCAAACATGGATTCAATTCATGTTTTACTATTTGTCTGGGGTAACTCGTTACCCACTTCTTATTCTATAAACCAGCAATCCCGTGTCTCTTATGAATGTATATCATGGCTCTTCTGACCCCATGGAAACTATATTCAAAACTTTTCCCTCATTTACCCCACTGCTATATTCATTAATCTTTTCTTCCCCCATATGGCTTCCAATCCATATATTTTCCCTTTTGTAGTAA